>ML662331.1:747444-788222 GCA_007570785.1 Antilocapra americana | reverse complement strand
TTCTCCAAAGAAGACATAAAAATGGCTAACAAACACATGAAAAGATGCTCAACATCACTCATTATCAGAGAAATGCAAATCAAAACCACAATGAGATATCACTTTACACCACTCAGAATGGCTGCAATCCAAAAATCCACAAGTAATAAATGCTGGAGAGGATGTGGAGAAAAGGGAACTCTCTTACACTGTTGGTGGGATTGCAAACTAGTACAGCCTCTATGGAAAACAGTGTGGAGGTTCCTTAAAAAACTGCAAATAGTCCTGCCATATGACCCAGCAATCCCACTGTTGGGCATATATACCGAGAAAACCAGAATTGAAAGAGACACGTGTACCCCAATGTTCATCGCTGCATTGTTTACAATAGCCAGGACATGGAACCAACCTAGATGCCCATCAACTGATGAATGGATAAGAAAGCTGTGGTACATATACACAATGGAATACTACTCAGCATTAAGGAAAAATTCATTTGAATCAGTTCTACTCAGATGGACGAAACTGGAGCCCATTATCCAGAGTGAAGTAAGCCAGAAGCAAAAACAACAATACAGTATATTAACGCATATATATGGAATTTAGAAAGACGGTAACGAGAACCCAGCATGCGAGACAGCAAAAGGAACGCAGATGTATAGAATAGACTCAGGGCCTCTGTGGATGAGGGAAAGGGTGGGATGATATGGGAGAATGGCATTGAAACATGTTAATTATCATATGTCTAAGCAATAGCCGGCCCAGGATTGATGCTTGGGACTGGTGCAACGAGATTTCCCGGGGGGAGGGAGGAGGGAAGGGGGTTCTGGAGGGGGAGCATATGTAAACCCATGGTGATATCATGTCATTGTTTGGCAAAACTAATAAAAAAAATGTTTAATAAAAAAAAACTAAGACCATGGCATCCAGTCCCATCACTTCATGGCAAATAAATGGGTTAAAAGGGTTGTCTTGGGCTCTAAAATCACTGAGGATGGTGAATGCAGCCGTGAAATTAAGAGACACTTGCTCCTTGGAAGAAAAGCTATGACAAACTTAGACAGTGTACTGAAAAGCAGAGACATCACTTTGCCAACTAAGGTCTGTCTAGTCAAAGCTATGGTTTTTCCAGTAGTCATATAGGAATGTCAGAGTTGGACTATAAAGAAGGCTGAGCACTAAAGAACTGATACTTTCAAACTGTGGTGGTGGAAAAGACTCTTAAGAGTTCCTTGGACAGCAAGATTAAACCAGTCATACCTGAAGGAAATCAACCCTGAATATTCACTGGAAGGACTGATGCCCGAAGTTCCAATACTCTGGCCACCTGATGTGAAAAGCCAACTCATTGGAAAATACCTGGATGCTGGGAAAGATTGAGGGAAAGAAGAGAAGTGGTTGGCAAAGTATGAGATGGTTAAACAGCATCACTGACTCAGTGGACATGAGTTTGAGCAAACTCCAGGAGATAGTGACGGACAGGGAAGCCTGGTGTGCTGCAGTTCACTGGGTTGCCAAGAGTCAGACATGACTTAGCAACTAAACAACAACACGGTGTCCTTCAGTAGGTGACTGGCTAAACAAACTGTGGTACATCTAGAATATGGAACATTTTTCATTGCTAAAAATAAATGAGCTATCAACCCATGAGAAGGCATGGAGGAACCCTAAGTACATATTATTAAGTGAACCTTAAATGCATATTGCTAAGTGAAAGAAACAAATCTGCAACGGCTATATACTGTATGATTTCAATGATATCACATTCCAGAAAAGGCAAAACTACAGAGGCCAAAAAAAAAAGATGAGTGGTTGCAGGGTAGGTGTATGGAGAGATAAAGAGGCAGAATACAGAGAATTTTTAGGGCAGTGAAAATACTGCATGGTATTAAAATGATAGACTCATGTCAAAATACATTTGTTCAAACCCACAGAATGTTTAACACCAAGAGTGACCTCTAAGGTAACTATATACCTTGGGTGATGTGTCAGTGTAAGTTCACCTTTGGTTTAGGAAAAAAAATGAGTGATGTTAATGGCAGAAACTGCATATGAAGGGAATCAGGAGTGTTTGGCAGCTGGTCAGACATCAGCAGGTCCCACCCCATCCTGGATGGTTCGGCTTTCCCTCCACCACCTGAACCTGGTGGTCCGAGCACGTTCAGAGAGCCTCCCTTTTGAGGCCAAGGACCATCACTAGGTTTCCAGCGATATCAGCACCAAGCAAGACAAAACCGACAGCAGAGGTTGGTGCAGGTACTGCTGCTGCTGCTGCTAAGTCGCTTCAGTCGTGTCCAACTCTGTGCAACCCCATAGACAGCAGCCCACCAGGCTCCTCCGTCCCTGGGATTCTCCAGGCAAGAACACTGGAGTGGGTTGCCATTTCCTTCTCCAATGCATGGAAGTGAAAAGTGAAAGTGTGCACCAAGACCTAAAAGGTGACTCACAGTAACCCACGGCTCATTATGTCATATTCATAATAAATTAGCATTTTAGTTTTTGCCCCCGCCCCCTGCTTATGGATAAGTGTCTGCACATGAGGAGAAAGGTCAAATAACCTACAGCTGTCAAATAACTTGTCAGTCAAATGATGCAGGACACACCCAACGCCACCCCACTGCAGGTCTGCTTCTGGTTTCCAGGTAGCCCACTATCATCCTTTCAGAGTATACTTTTACTCTGCCTAATAACACACTTAAAACTAACTCAATGCCTCTGGACTGAAGGTTTTCCCTTGAGAAGGGCAAGAACCAAAGAAATCACCGTTCAGCAAAATCTCTACACCTTCCTCTCAATTTCATTGTTGATGAGAAACTATGCCATCCCAAAATATGTTTCTTTGGCTTAAGGATTATCTTGAATTGATTACTTTTAAAACAAAAAACCACACACAAAATAAGCTGCAAAAAATAAGAGGTTACCCTCTTGGAAGAAACATTTGCATTTATAAGGGCAACTGTCATTTGTAAGGGTGTCTCCCTTAGGGCTTCCCTTGTAGTTCAGTTGGTAAAGAATCTGCCTTCAGTGCAGGAGACCCCGGTTCTATCCCTGGGTCAGGAAGATCACCTGGAGAAAGAAATGGCAACCCATTCCAGTATCCTTGTCTGGAAAATCTCACAGACAGAGAAGCCTGGTGGGCTGCAGTCCATGGGTTCACAAAGAGTCAGACACGACTGAGAGACTAACACACACCACACACACTCCCTTAATCAGGAAGAGCAAGTTGACTAAATCTCTAGAAACTCATATCAATGGAGAAAGCATGAAGTTATTCAGCCTGCATAACAACCATACCTTTGTTTATTGGGAACCTTTGTTTATTGCTCTTTTCCCAATAAATTTCCTTAACTGTCCCCCACCCTCCACCCCACTCCCAAACATCTTCTTTACTCTTCAGCTGGAAATAGTATTTAAGGTGATAGTTTGGGCCCTTTTGGAGAATTACTCGGTTTCCCTGGCTCTCTTTCGTGTATGCAAGAGATATACAGGTTATTAAACATCAATTTTTCTCCTATTAGTCTGCCTTTTTATGATAGGGAGGTCTTAGCCAAGAACCTAGAAGGATAGAGGGGGAAAAAGTTTTCTTCCCCAAGCTATAAACTTAAAACTGCTCTAAAAAGTTAAGTCCTTTTAAAAATGAAAAATACACACACACACAGTGGAAAGGGTTCAGTGAAGAGGAAAAGGTTGAAAATATGGGAGAGAAAAAACAACATGTATGGTCCCTTAGAAGGCAAAAAGGGATGGGATCTGGAGAATATATGGGAGGATTCACCTTAGACATGAGACAGGATTACGAGAGGCAAGAAGGATAAAATGATAGACAGGAATGCAGAAGAATGTATAGATGAGATGATGGAAGGTCAAGAGTCCTAGTAGAATGACATGTCTTTTCTCCATGAAATAGGAACAAGATCTTCTACTAAAAGGGAAGTTCTCTAAAAAGTTTGTTTTTTTTCACACAGGGCTATATGCATCCTGGCATATGCATATGAACATACTGGTAGGAAGAGGGATATTCACAGATAAGGACAAGAGGGCAATTAAAGATTTTCTCTCAATATGCCATCCAACATGCAGTCACAGTAGAAAGCCCCTAAAGAATTAAAAGCTGAGTATATCCTTATTTGGAGTAAGGAGTACAAAAGCTAATCTGCTTCCATTACAGTTGAAAACTAGTTAATCAAATAAAATAAAGCAAGCATGATCCAAGTCAAGACATCTTGGCAAATATACATATATATACATGTGCATATATATATGTGTGTGTGTGTGTGTGTGTGTGTGTGTGTGTGTGTGTGTGTACATATATATAAAATGGAATTAGGGGATTTCCATTGGGGATTTCCATAGTGAATCTTAAAGTCATTTTGCCTCTCTTCTTGGAGCATTTTTATGAAACATGTACAAATTATTAAAATATGCTGAGTGCTTCCAAATACTTCTCTTTAAGTACCTTGGTTTCTTAGGACCCTCCCTGGCCATTCCTGGGTGTTAACCATGGGTTTCATATTCATTAACGTTTTAAGCATTTTGCATAGGTTTTCAAAGCTCTGTACCTTGCTGATTTGCATCCTAAATGGAAATAAAGTAGTAAAAAGATATCAGGTATTGCTGGGATGAAGAATGACAAATAGTTGACACCTATGAATCTTCCTTCTTTCTCTTCCTTTCCTTCTCGTACCCCTCCACTCCCCTTACCACCTCTGTCTTCCCTAAAGCTATGCTATCTTTCTGTGGTCCTCATACAGATGTAAAACCCCAAGTACAGTCAGTCCTCTATATCTTCAAGTTCTGCATCTATGGATTCAACCAAGCTCAGATTGAAAATATTTGGGGAAAAAAAATTCCACAAAGTTCCAAGAAGCAAAACTTGAATCTGCAGCCTACCAACAATTATTTATATAGCATTTATATTGTACTAGGTATCCTAAGTAATCTAGAGATGATTTAAAGTATCTGGGAGGGTATGCATAGGTTATATGCAAATACTACACCATTTTCTGTAAGGGACTTGAGCATCATAGATTTTGATATCTGCCAGGAGTCCTGGAACTAATCCCCACAGATACCAAGAGAAACTGTAATCAATTTCCTCTTGTCTTTCCCTGTGAGCCTCAGTTGTTCTCTGTCCTAGTCTTGAGACGTCTCATCATAGGTTTGCAATTCTTTCTTTTTGCACACTCTACAAAAATGGTGCTGAACTATCCCAGCAGACTTTAATAACAAGGGAAATCTTTGAAGGCTATTGTCATTGGTTGGCACATCAATGCAAATAAGAGAAATAATGATTTTAGTATGCTGGAACTAGGAAGATAAATCACTGAACACTTCTGATTTTTAACTTTAGACTACTCTACAGCATCACATAATAACATCGCCTCAGTCAAGTCATGTTCCCTGAGGCAGCAAAAGCCTGATGTAATTTTTAAATAAGAAAAAAAAAGATAGGAATTGTATTTCTTCACCAAACCTTGACCTAATGCCCCAACCATCCAGCATATAACATTAACAGGAATCACTTAAAGTAGAAGTCACAAGGTGAACTTATCCATAGAAAATATTACTTAGAGTTAAAAATCAAAATATAACATATAAAAATTAAATGTTATTATGTTGAAATTGGCCACATTCAACATAAGAGCCCTCAAGGGAAAGGAGCATTTTGTTAAACATCTACTTATTTCAGATTTTATGGACCCACACTGAGAAAATACAGTTTATTTGGTCAGTATACCAAGCAGTTTTTAGTTCTTTCCCTCAACCAATGTTATTTAAAAGGGGGATTCCCTTTTCATTCTCTGCACTCTAAGATTTTGCCCATAGTGTTCTACATTGGACACCAGACACTGGTGAGTCCCATATGCATACACATACACCTGTCACTCTTCCAGCAAAGGCTTTTGAAAATGAGATTCTCTTATCTTAGTACATTAAAATTGTCTCAGGGACTTCCCTGGTGGTCCAGAGGCTGAGAATCTGCCTTGTAATACAGGGGACATGGGTTCAATCCCTGGTCAGGGAACTAAGATCCCACATGCCACAGAGCAACTAAGCTCACACACTACAACTACTGAGCCCATGTGATCTGGAGCCCATGTGCCACAGCTACTGAACCACAAGGAGAGAGTCCATTGACCACAACAAAAGATCCCACATGCTGAAACTATGATTTGATGTAGCCAAATAAATTTTAAAAAAATAAAAAATAAAAATTGTCACTTGCTCTTCTGACTTCTCCTTATCCTCTCTCCCCTCACATGGAAATAAGAACTTGGTGCTCTATATAAATGGGTTGAGATGATTCTATTAATACCTTTAAAGGGATATATGCTAACACTACTTTGAGAAGAGGTGAAATCAAGCAAGACCCTGCAGGGCCTTCCTGGTGACAGACCCCTCTGTGTCCCCTACTTCTTATTTGGAAAAAAACTTCAGTCTTGCCAGGCTTTCCTGAGTTATAAATAGCAGATTTGATCAGTTAAATAATTAGAGAAGTGAGGGAATACAGAAACAAAGGCAAAGCAATCAAGCAAAAAGTAATGATCGCTTATACAAGAGTTTAGCCATAAAACCAAATCAGACTCCTAGTTTCTCCTCAAGGGATACAGATAACAATCTGGTGCATATCTTTGAGCTGGTTTACAGAAACAGGACCCACCAGATGGAAAGTACCAACCACAAGCATGTAGTCCCCAGACTGGCAGGAACCAGAAGACTGATGCTTAAGATTCTCAAAACTTCACCTTGCCACCTCATCAACAACCAATCAGAAGAATGTCTGCAAGCTGATCATACACCTTGCAATCCTCACCCCAATGTTGCATTTAAAAACCCTTGCCCAAAAGCCATCAAGGAATTCAGGTCTTCTGACTATTAGCTGTCCATTCCCCTTGCTTGGCTTTGCAAATAATGCTATACTTCCCTTCATCACAACTCAGCATCTGAAGATTGACTTGAGTGCACACTGAGTTCAGCTCAGTAACAGAAGAGGTCAGTCAGCCCACTGTCAGTTGTAGTTTCCTTCAGAGCTTTGTCTCTGGTGACAAAGGCACTCAACATGGCCAACACAGATCCTACCTCATGCCAATGAATCCCAAACACTTAAAACCACACTTTCAGATCCTTCTCTGAGTCCCTATTAGGTTTATAATCAGAACAATATAGGTGTTGGCTTAACAGCCTATATTTACTTGATCTCCCCAACAAATCCATAAGCTTTGAAAACAAGAATCATGATTTAGATCAAATGAGATCATGTATATGTAAACCAACGAAAAAGTGTGGCAGGGGAGCAGAATTTCCCACCCCAAAACTTACCTCTTTGGTATGAGGATTATTTTACGTTTTAGGCTAATTATTTTTAAGAAATAGCAGATGAGAAAAAACAGAAAAGTTACCCTTTTGTAAGGGATATTTACATTTATAAGGGAAATCTGCATTTGAAAGGGTGTTTCTCTCTCTGTACCAGGAAGATGTCATGTTGAAATCTCTAGAAAGTCTTATCAATGGAGATGCATAACCTTAAACCTGTATAACAACCATACCCTTGTTTACTGTGCTCTGCCTGGTAATCTCCCATAATTGGCTTCCCTCCCCTACAAAATATCTTTTGACTTAAATACCATTTGGAAATGGTATTTAAGGTGATGAATTGGGCCATTGTAGGCAGGAGGTGCAGGAGACGTGGGTTTGATTCCTGTCTGGGGAAGACCCCCCTGAACAGGGCATGGCAACCCACTCCAGTATTCTTGCCTGGAGAATCCCATGGACAGAAGTGCCTGGCAGGCTACACTCCATAAGGTCGCACAGAGTTGGACACGAATGAAGCAACTGAGCATACAGCACAGGGAGTTACTCGGTTTTCCTGAGTCTTGCTCATATATACGGTAGGTATCCAAGTCTAAAAAATCTAAAGTCTGTTACTAAGTCGTGTGTGACTCTTTGCGACCCCATGGACTGTAGCCCACCAGGCTCCTCTGTCCAAGGGAGTTCCCAGACAAGAATACTATAATGGGTTACCACGCCCTCCTCCAGGGTATTCTCCCAACCCAGGGGTCTAATCTGCGTCTCCTGCATTACAGGTGAACCTTTTACTGCTGAGCTACCAGGGAAGCTCCGAACAGGAGGGATACGTGTTGTTAAATTTCTGTTTTTCTCTTGTTGATCTGTCTTTTTATTACAGAGGGGTCTTGGCCAAGAACCTAGGAGGATAAAGGGAAAAAATTATTTTCTTCCCCTACAGTGTTCTACAAATTTAAACTTCTTAGTTCTATGATTTCACATCTTACATTATATGATTCCTCATGATATGATTTCACATCTCATAAGATACATAAAGCAGATGTTCAATAAATAGAAGTTGATTTACATTTTTAAAACCTTCAGTGGGTATTTAGCAAAGAAGTGAAATTTAATCAAATATTTTATACATGCTAATGTAACAGTTATTCCAGCAGTTATTTGAAATATAAACTTTAGTGGGACTCCAATGACTCAGTTAGTCCAGTCCATTCTGAGGTTGATGATGCCAATGTGGTATAGAACAGATGGCTAAGAATGGTTTTATATATATATATATGTGTGTGTGTGTGTATGTGTGTGTGTGTGTGTTTACATACATATATATTATATATCTGATACAAACAGCTATAGGCTGAAAGAGTTCTTAAAGAAGAAAAGAATCTTCAAAGTTGACTGTATTCATTAATCCTAAAATAATGTAATTTCAATGAAATTCTTAAAAGCATAATATTTAGATTTTAATTTTTCATATATTCAGAAATTATAAGTAATATCTTAATAAAACATAAGATTAAAAAGTCTCCAGTTTCCCTATTGGTCTAGAACAGGACATGGTTCCTTAAGTTGTAACCACTTGACTAGTGAATGCGAAGAACAAAAATTATTATCAATAATTCATGTGGTTAATACAGAAGAAATAGGCTGCAATGTAAGGGAACTTCCTAAAATGTTTCTTTCTGACAATCATCACTTCATTAGAAAGAAACACAGACATTAAATAAATAAATGCACTAATAAATGTTAACTATCCACTGACTCATTATTTATACTATATTTATGAAAACAACTTTGAATTGGCTCCTGATAAAAATACAATAATGGCATTGAAATAAGAATTAAAGAAGAGACCTGTATTAACCGAGAAGCAGTAAAATAGAAAAACTAAGGCTAGATAGTTAGAAGATGCTCAGTTTCTGGCAGCCAAGCAAGCTAATAAAACAAATCATATCAGTTTGTCAGGATTAACAAACTTGGCAGAGCTATTCAAAATGTTAATGAAAGAAAAAATTATCAAGTTATTTAGGCCCCAGATATACTATAAAGTATGTTAGTCAGGTGGTGCAATAGTTTAGCATGTTCTCTTGTCAAAAAGCATAAGGCTAGGATCATATTTATTGACTATAAATAGACTGTGTTCTAATTTTCTAACTCATCTTTTCCTGTTTTCCACCTTCCTACTCTTTGAGAGAACAGATCAGAAACCAGAATAATATTTAGAAGTCAACCAGTCTCACAACGGTCTAGCTTTTGGCTGTGGGTAAACTTCCTCCAGCAAGGAATTCTGCCAGGTCAGTTCCAAAACCCAGCTCTGTTGGAGGGCCTAAGAGCTTTCTTTGAGTGAATGAATTTCTAGTACAGGGTCTTTGCAGCCCACAGGTCTGATCAGATCTGCTTGATGAGACTGTGGCCAGTCATAAATGGCAAAGACAATAGTGTCCAATGTTATCCAGAGACAGAATCAACAAACAAGCAAGGTGGGCCAAATGTGTCATTACCGTGGCAGCACACTCGAGGACAAGGGCAAGAGCAGTGTCCACACTTATTTCCA
This sequence comes from Antilocapra americana, assembly GCA_007570785.1. Classification (NCBI taxonomy): domain Eukaryota; kingdom Metazoa; phylum Chordata; class Mammalia; order Artiodactyla; family Antilocapridae; genus Antilocapra; species Antilocapra americana. The sequence goes on along the minus strand of ML662331.1, from coordinate 778,390 downwards.
AAGAATTCCCAATGAGCTTTCTAAATTACTTGTTTTGCTGGATGTCATTTTACCAAAGCTTGCTTAAAAAGAGTTGTCATGATTGGGGTCTGATGACATTTGTTGTAATAAGATTTAGCCCGCAGAGAGTTGTGAAACTTGGATCTGTTATAGAAATTACATTTGGCTCCTTGAGTAGTTGCATGAGACTCTCCTAGGAGCCAGATTTAAAATTAAATGGTAGGGCAGGTTCTGGAATGTGGCCAGGGCACAGGCCTTAAAAGGATCTTTAACCCAACTGAAAGCTACTACACCAGGCATGAATGGAGAACCAGGTAGAGCAAAAGCCCCAGGTACCTCACTCACACTCACTCTGTTGAAGAGAAATTAGGAAGAAGAGCTGTCAGTGCAGGAGGGTTGTCATAGTTCTTTGATGGCATGCATTTGTTATTCATGATCAACCTCAGGCATGACACGCAGTAATAACAGTAGCTGACATTCACTGGGCACTCACTATGCACTAAGCATCATGCTAAGCCTTCTATGTGGATTATCTCACTCAGTCCTCATCACAAACCAGCGAGGTAGGTACTGTTTGTATCCCTATGTCTGATTCATTGCAATGATGGCTTTTAACTCTATACCTCCAGGCCTCTATCCATGCCCTTTGCTATGGGACCTTTCATAAAAAATGCATTCTATCGCCGCATTCTGCCAAATTGGACTGCCTTGTAGCTGGCTTTGGTGAACAGAATGCAGACAGGACATAATGCCAGTCCTGAACGTGGGCCTCAGGAAGCCTCATGGTCTCTGCCTGCTCACTTGCAGCTCTGCCATCACTAGGAGAGCATGCCCAGGCTGGCTGGGTGACGGAAGGAAAACACTTGGAGTAGAAGCAAGTCATCCTGATCACCTCTGCTGAAGCCAGCCTCGACCAGCTGGCCCCCAGACATTCGAAAAACCAAGCCAAAATAAGCAGATCTGCCTGAGGAACCACCAGCTAACTCCAGATGCATCAACATTAGGCCACTGAAGTTTGGTGGGTGAGTGTGACAGAGCATTGCTATAGCAGCAAAACTTGGGTACCATTCATAAACAGGAAAAGAGAGAAATGAAGAGGTTAATTTGCCCAAAATGATAAGAGTAGAACTGGGCTATCAGATGTATATATGCCAGTTTTCAGAAAATCAGATGTAACTTCTTTATAACGTCAATGTTTCATAACTATATGTAGAAGTCCTTTAAAACTCAAATCACTTTGGTTTGCCTTAATTCAGACAGACCCAGAGAAACTGCAAAACTTAATTCTGCAAAGACCCAGAGAAATTGGTCGATATTATAGCTGATACCATTGACTAGGCAAATAGAAACAGGGACACTTGATAGCCAGATAGAATATCCTTTCTTTGCATGAGCTATGTTGAAGGGAGCTTGATCTCTATCAGTACAGTGGCTATACTGAGACAAACTCTTCTGAGGAGCAGCACCTGTAAGGAATGAAGAATCCCTCAGTAAAAGGGCATTGCTATAGTGCATGACACTGACTTTCATGTGACTTCTGCCACTAACGTTAGAGTTACATCTCATTTACTCAACCACTAAGAAAAACAGTGAGCAAGGGAATTAAAGAACTTGAATATTAATGGCAGTTCAACAATTCAATTATATTGGCTAACTAATGAGGTGAACTCCTAGTGTATGGAGGTTGCAAGTTCAAACTCTACCACTGCGATTGGACCCATGTGGGTACTTAAGTCTTCAGGACCAGCTGCAGCAGTATGGGGAGGGAGGAGAAACCTGTTCTTGGGAGAAAAATTACTACCAGAATTGCTCATGCAGAGCACTCAGAAAATTGGAAGACACTGTAGGTCATCTATGGCATTACTTGGGGACGTGAATGATGTACTTAACATAAAGAAAAAAAAGGAATAAGCTACTAGAATATAGGAGGGATCAGTGAATTGTTTGACACAGTAAGTAAAGTTTTAATTATTCATCTAATAAAGTCTCAATTGAAAGTATAATAAAAGATTTGTTCCTCTTTAACTAAATTAGCCTCCTGCATACAGACTATCAATGTACAAAAAGAGACCAGTTACTTTATCTTTTATGTCACTGCTGACAAAGTCTCTCTCCTTGACCAAATTTTAGCCAGGTTTCTCTACATCTTCTTGACTAGGTCTCAACAATGGTTCCATCCTGTCCTTGCCTGGCCTGCACAGTCCAGTTTTACCAAGAATCCTGATGAGCCAGCTGAGAGAGAATCCCCTCCACTCTTGATATCTGAGCACCCTGGCCTGCCTTCAGCAAAAGTCCCCTGACCAGGACTTCCCTGGCAGTCCAATGGTTAGAACACCACACTTCCCCTGCAGGGAACATGGGTTCAATCCCTGGTCGGGGAGCTAAGATCCCACATGACACATGGCACAACCAAAAAACAGAAGAAAAAAAAGTCCCTTGACCTTTGAATGTTTCCTCTTAGTAATTTTCTATTCACTGACTTCTTCAATCTGCTCTTTGGCCAAAAATTCCCAGCTGTCTCAGCTATATTCAGAGTTGAGCCTGATCTTTCTCTCTCGAACTTTGAAAATCTTGACACCCTTTGCAGTAGCACTGAATAAAATCCTCGGTAAAACTTTAACAAGTATCAGAATAATTTTCTTTAATGGCTGCTGCTGCTAAGTCGCTTCGGTCATCTCCAACTCTGTGCCACCCCATAGACAGCAGCCTACCAGGCACCCCATCCCTGAGATTCTCCAGGCAAGAATACTGGAGTGGGTTGCCATTTCCTTCTCCAGTGCATGAAAGTGGAAAGGGAAAAGTGTAAGTGAAATCACTCAGTCGTGTCCAACTCCCAGCGACCCCATGGACTGCAGCCTACCAGGCTCCTCCATCCATGGGAATTTCCAGGCAAGAGTACTGGAGTGGGGTGCCATTGCCTTCTCCATTCTTTAATGGGATTTACCCTATAACAAAACCAGTAAATTTGAGAGAACAGCAATAAAATGCATATTGACAGAGCTGAGTTACATGAATAAAGTAATCTGGGGACACAGTGTCTATAAAGAAATAAAATTAGGTAGTTTAATAACTTAGTTCAGCCAAAATGTTCAAATGAAAAATCCAATTTCCTTGAATCCTTTAGAAACTACAATTTAAAGCACAAAGTGAAAGATCTATTTTTTTCCTTTGCATCAACATGATAGAAAATTGTTCTTTGAGGTATATATTTACATTTCTACCTTAGTAACCAAAATTGGTAAACATTTTAAAGATTGTTTTGATGAGAAATCTTACAGAGCCTTAGGTCATCATTCCAAACATAAGGGATCACTCCTCAGAATGATATATGTAGAAAATCCCAGAAATTGAGCTCAGTATGTGCACTGAGCCCAAAGATATACCTCAAATGTTGCTCTTAGATGAAATCTCTGATAATCACCTTGTTTCTTACTGTGTCCCTCTTTCTTCTGAAAATTGTATGAATGTGAAAAAAGGCAATGCCAACTGGTTAGATTTGAATTGATAGCACTTTCATACTCTTTGTCTTTAAAATACTAAAATACTAGAAGCAAAATCTACTTCAACTGATTCCCCCTTCTAAAATGCTAAGAAATAGGAATTACATACCTTTTATTTGTATAAGATCTTAACATATAAACAAATAATTTCCTGATAAGAGTCAATCCTAAAGGAAATCAGTCCTGAATATTCATTGGAAGGACTAATGCTGAAGCTGAAGCTCCAATACTTTGGCCACCTGATGCGAAGAACTGACTCATTTATAAAATACCTTGATGCTGGGAAAAATTGAAGGCAGCAGGAGAAGGAGCTGACAAAGGATGAGATGGTTGGATGGCATCACTGACTCAATGGACATGAATCTGAGCAAGCTCCAGGAGTTGGTGATGGACAGGAAGGCCTGGCATGCTGCAGTCCATGGGGTCACAAAAGGTCGGACACGAATGAACGACTGAACAACAAAGAGTGAATGAATTATAGGACAAGCCACTAAGAAGTCTCTTCATTATGACAGGTCTCCTCATTCCAGTCATTAAAATGGTGAATATTCAAGTGTTTTTCTGAGAGAAGCAAGGGAACAGAACACCCACTTCAAGCTAGATTGTTTGAACTCCACCTAACCATCTTCAGGCTATATGACCTTGGAGAATTCACTTAAACTCTGAGCTTCATTGTCCTAATTATGAGGACAGTAATAGCAATTATAGGGCTATTGTGAGGTCTAAATGAGTTAACACACCAAAAGCTCTTAGAATGCATACCAGACATCCAACTACATTTCAGTAAAAGTTAGCTACTGTCTTATCATCACCAGTCAAGGCTATGGTTTTTCCAGTAGTCATATATGGATGTGAGAGTTGGACTATAAAGAAAGCTGAGCACCAAAGAATTGATGTTTTTGAACTGTGGTGTTGGAGAAGACTCTTGAGAGTCCCTTGGACTGCAAGGAGATCCAACCAGTCCATCCTAAAGGAGATCAGTCCTGAGTGTTCATTGGAAGGACTGATGTTGAAGCTGAAACTCCAATATTTTGGCCACCTGATGTGAAGAGCTGATTCACTTGAAAAGACCGTGATGTTGGGAAATATTGAAGGCAGGAGGAGAAGGGGATGACAGAGAATGAGATGGTTGGGTGGCATCACCAACTCAACAGACATGAGTTTGGATAAACTCCAGTAGTTGGTGACAGACAGGGAGGCCTGGCATGCTGTGGCTCATGGGGCTGCAAAGAGTTGGACACTACTGAGAGACTGAACTAACTACCATCACCAGATTTTTAAAACATTATATAGCCATCACTGGGATCTTCATATGCCTGCCATGGACTTGGGTATCTATCTGGGGCATTTACACATGCATTATAGATATAAATTATCATTAATAATAAAAAATGGAACACAACAAACAACTTCAGACCACCCTCCCACATAAACACATACCTCTAAATATTCTCTCCTGATACTCAGGTCATGAGCCTACAGATTAGGGTTTATCACGGTAAGACGGGAGCATCATCTCTATTGACAGTGACAATACATCATGGATTCTCTCAGAGAGTTCCACTTTCATACTCTGCATATAACTTTTCACAAAAGCAACTAGTTAAATGTTTAGCTAATATGCTGTATTTTAAAATTATGCATGATCTTCTTCTAAATAACATGAAAAAATTAAAGAAGTTCTCTGACCGACAAGATCATGACTTTGGGTTCTGAAAACTGGAGAAAAAATGTTAGTGTACAAGGCACAAAATGGTATCCCAAGGACAGTTTCAGTTTGACCTCCAAAGTATTGCCAAGATTAAAAATGTGGGATATTTCACATAAAAATCCATATTTCTGACTTCTCTCAAAAAACCAGAAGCTGATCAAGCCTCAGCAGGCATCCTGCATGAAAAGAGCCTGAAGTGAATCCTGACTATCACAGCCATTCCAGATCATCAGTACTGTGTCTCAGATTCCCCAGGAGCAATCGCCACTCCTCACTTCACTTGCCCCAGCCTTTGCTGACACTCAGCCAGCTTTAGTTCTGTACATTATTTAATGTTCCTCACTGGCTCTGAGGGGATTTGAGCTTGGAACTCCTGACTTTTGCCTTGACTGAGTCTTCTGCGACTTTCAGGCACTGAACATCTTTAACTTGCAGACTCCACACCATCCAGTCCCTGAGCCAATGAGAACCAAGCCTCCAAGGTGCTTACTTCAGAGCAGAATTTGGAATTTGTTGACTGTTTGCTGGTATCCCAGAGAACCTGAAACAGCCTCAGCCAGTAGCAGCCTGACTTCAACTCCCATCCCTATTCCCAGACCATGAATCCCTTGTGGGGACTGCTTGAGTCCTTTCCCTCTCATATTAGAGCCCTCTGAGCAGCTCAGTTGGTCAGACACTGACGACTCTACCTTCCCAGTCCTGGCTGCTAGCACCCACTCACCCAGGGACTGAGCCCTGCCATGCTGATCTCAAAGTATCCCTCTTCAATTCTTCAGACAAGGACTGTCCAATGTGGTAGCCACATACAGCAAGTGAACACTTGAAACAGGGATAGTCCAAATTGAGATGTGCTATAAATATGAAACATGCATGCAGTTTCAAAGACTTAATATAAAGCATAAAAACTACTATATCTATAATTTTCTATTAATGACTTGTTGAAATGATAATATTCTGGATATATTTGATTAAACAAAATATAGTATTAAAATTCATTTCACCCGTTTCCTTTTACTTTTTAAATAAGGCTAGTAGAAAATACAAAATTACATACGTGGCTCATATCAAGTTCTATTGGCTAGTGCTACTTTAGGTAACAAAGACAGCTGCTGTCCAAAGAGTTCCACAACTCCCTACTCTCGCTCCACTGGCCTGTCCCTGTGGTCTAAGTAACATCTGCAGCCAGTCCCACATGGATTAAGGCCCTGTCTCACTATCTGAAAGGCTCTTTCAGATAGTATCTGAGTATTCCATGTGGCCTCTTTAAGAGGCTTTCTGTGAAAGGATTCTCCCTTTTCTACATCCCATCCTTCCCCCTTTTTAAAAAAAAATTAAATTTTGAAAACTCCCATAGTTAGGTGTGAGTGAATGAATATGAGCTATACGTGTGTGGCTATGTGCACATACATATGGGAAGTCACAAGGAAACTAACATAAAATTGTGTGTTCTCCCCAATAAAAAGGAAGAGAGGTAGGTTGGGGGAGGGAAAAACGATGCTTTCTCCTCTACAAAAGAAACCTCAATGTGAACTACTCCCCCCATCCTCTCTAGAACAAAGTGTGCCAACCAGTGGCAGTTGGGCCAACGAGCCATTAAGAGGCTGTAGAAACAGAGATACTGACGAGAAGCACACAGTCTCCTAGAGAAACCCAGGTACCAGTCTTCAAAGAAAAATTCAAACAGCTCAGAGGAAAACAACCACCACCACCACAAAAGCAGAACTAAAAAGTAGCCTGGAGGCCCGCACACAGGGTTTGGCATAGTCTATTTAAACCAATTGAAATCAATGAAATTTTCTATAATCTGAAATCAAAGTGGTTATTTGCACTAATGTAACAGGCTTTAGTAACCAATGTACTGCTGTCCTGAGTCACATGAATCACCAGGGCTGCTTTTTGGTGCTGTCTGCAAACAAATAAATAATGCAAAGGCCTTGCTACTCTAAGTGTGGTCCCGGGACAGGCAGCATCGACATCACTGGGGAGCTGGTTATAAAAATTCTTGGGTCCTAACCCAGACCCAGTTAAAATGCAGTGAGATTTTGCATTTAACCCACAAGATCCTCTAGTGATTCTGCTACACATTAAAGATTTAGAAGCACCTGAAGTTTAACCTTCTCACTGCATTCATTTGCTTAACAATTGTTTTTGAGAAAAAAAAAATGGCAGCCCTCCCTCTGAGTTAAGAGTCTCTGGAATTTGTCCCAATGGGGATCTTTCTGTTTTTCTCTTTCCATTGTAGCTAATAATAAAGAATGTTTTTCAAGTAAATCAATGGTTCCAGGTGGTTCTTGGATGAGAGCCCTGCAACATGGCTATAAAAAGCAAGATATTTCTCTTATAAGTTCCAAACTTAAATATTCCTTGAAGCAAGTAGCTTCTGCTTAAGAGCAGCAAATAATTTTACGTAAAACAGATGAGTATCTGTGTAACTATCACACTACCTCCTCGTCCCACATACACCACAACATCAGAAGGAGTGCCAAAATCAACTTTATTTTAAAATGTCACATCCCTTCACACCAAAACTGAGAAAAACAAATTAATCCACATACTTTTCATATTACTTAAAATTCTTCTACTGCCAAAAAAAATCCTGTCATATAAAAACACCTCCAGTATCCCTTAATTGTTTTTATATCCTTTCCAGGGCTTATAATGTTACCACTGTGATTATCTGATAAATTCTCAATCCATTTACTCTGACCAAGGAATGAAAGAAAACACAATGGGAATATTGAATATTTCGAAATGACATTAATTCTTCAGTGGAATTATTTGCAACAAGAGTACTTTCAGGTTCAAATATAAACTCTCAAACTTGGCATTAAATTCTCCCAAGTAGCAAAAGACCGGAAAAAAACCCTAAGTAAATGTACTTAGATGTATGGCATTCCAAAGCAAACTTCAGCACATAATACATCGTTGTAATATATATCAACACGTAATACCAACTAGTTGAATTATCATGACTTAACAGAGTTTTAATTTTCTTTGCCTTTAAATCCAGTGTTTAATGATCACTTGCATTCAAGGTGCTTACATATTCAAATCTGATTGACTATAACGGATTGTTATTAGTGAGGGAGAGCAAAATATACCACCCCAAAAATGCTTCCCAGGTGACACAGTGGTAAAGAATCCGCCTGCCAATGCAGAAGACATGGTTCGACCCCTGGGTCGGGAAGATCCCCTGGAAAAGGAAATGGCAAACCACTCCAGTATTCTTGCCTGGAAAATTCTATGGACAGAGGAGCCTGGCAGGCTACAGTCCATGGAGTTGCAAAAAGTTGGACGTGACTGAGCATAAAGAAAGAAAATATGTCCCTTCGGCATATTGATTATTCGGGGCTCATTATTTTTTGAGAGGGTGCAAACACAGGAATTTTCCTGAAAGCAGGGAAGTCACTCTTTTGTGAGAGAAGGTAACCTTTCTAAGGGTAATCTCCATTGTAAAGGGGTCTCCCTCTCTGTACCAAGAAGAGGAGCGTGACTAAATCTCTAGAAACTCCTACCAATGGAGAAGGTAAGGACTTAAATCTGGGTAACAACCATCCTTAATTACTGCATTTTGTCTGGCAACCTATAACTAACTGGCTTCTCCCTTTGCTCAACATCTTATTTCATCTTTAGCTCGACTTGGAATTTAAGGTGGTAGCTTCAGCCATTTCTGGAAGTTACTCAGTTGTCCTGAGTATAGGAGATACACATGTTATTAAACTTGTTAGTTTTTCTCCTATTAATCTTGTATTACAGGAGAGTCTCAGCCAAGAACCTAGAAGAGTAGAGAAAACGTTATTTTTCCTCCCCTACCTAGTTAATCATTCCTAGACACTCTGCTTCATGCCATTTGTAAAATACAATTCTTCATAAAGAGAATGTACACCAAAAAAAAAAAACTAGATGACTTTCGATTTCTAATTCAAAATGGACCTTCTCCTCCAATGCAGCTGAAATGACGGAAAACATACAGACAAAATGAGTAGACTTTTTAAAAATCATGACCTCCAGAGAATTCTCTGGTGGTCCAGTGGTTAGTACTCTGCATTTTCACTGCCAAGGACCTAGGTTCGATCCCTGCTTAGGGAAAAAAGATCCCACAAGCCGTGTGGCATGGCGAAAAATAAAAATAAAATTCATGACCTCCAACCTCATCGAAACCATCACTGCCTTCAGGCACCTATACTACATTTCCTCAGTTTACTCAGCACTCCACACCCCTGGACAACGATTTCATACCTTCCCTCTCCTCCAGTCTTCCACCTCAACCTCTGTCCTAAACTCCATTGTACTCCCTCTACTGCCTCTTTGACATCTCCCCTGGGAAGTCTGATAACATCTCAAATTCAACAGAGCCCAAACTGAACCCCTGATCTTCCCTTCTACACTTGATCCTCCCCCAAAGCACTCCTCTTCTCAGTTACCAGCAACTCTATTTCCACTTAATCAGACTCAGAGCTCTGGCTCTCAGATCCCTCAAGAAATCTGTCAGCAAACTGTGTTGGTTCTGTCCTTCAGAATGTATTCAGAATATCATCCCTTCTCACAACTTCCACTGCTACCACCTAGTCCAAGCCACCATTACCTCTGGCCTGGTCCCTCTGCCAGTCTCCTAATTGGCCTCCCTGCTTCTATTGTTGACCTGCTACAATCGCTTCACAGCACAGCAGCCAGGGTGAGCCTCTCAACATAAGTCAAGTCACCTCAGGCCTCTGCTAAAAAGCCTGCAATAGCTCCCCACTCCACTCGGCATCAAAGCAAACACTCTTACAATGTCCTACAAGTCTTATAAAAATGCCACGTCAGCCCTACTATTGCTCTGACCTCAGCGTCTGCTTCTCTCACCCTCACTCACCCTGCTCCAGCCACAGGGAACTCCCTGCTCTTCCTTGAGCACTCCAGGCACATCCCTGCCTCAGGGATTTTGCACTAGCTGTTGCATCTGCTTAGAACACTCTTCCTCCAGATAACTGCCGTATCTGATTCTCTCACCTCCTTCAAATCTAATGTCATCTTCACAGTGAGGCTTTCTTTGACCATCTCATTTAATCCTACAACCCTCCCCACACACTCACACCTTCCAGCACTCCTGATTTGTCTTTACCCTGATCTCATTCTTCTCTTTTCCAGAGTCTTTAACATAATGTATACACTGTATTGATTTTTTTTGTCATCTCAGTGAGATCAGGGATCGTTGTTCTCTGCTGCCTCAAATAAGTGCCTATAACAATGCCTGGTATATAAAAGACATTCAACAAATGTTTGTTCAGTAAATGAGTGAAATTAAACCTCAGCTTTTATTAGTGGATTCATCTGGCTGGGTCATTAATGCCACTACAACAAACAGCCACAGATCATGGGTACATGGAAGTTGATTACAATGTTCTTTCCATATATGTTTAGAAATTTACAAAATAAAAAGATTTCTTTTTAAGCTTATGAAAAAAAAAACCTGACAGTGTTTTCTGTGAAACAAATGTCACATCTCTTAAGTTTTGAGAGGACAGCAAAAGAAAAAAGATTGGGGGGGGGGAGTCCCTTCATTGTATTTCTATTTCTAGGCCATTTAATAGTTGCTAAACATGAGAGAGTGTGAAGAAAAGAGAACCTTCTTACACTGTTGGTGGAAATGGAAAAAAATAGTACAGCCACTATGGAAAACATTAGGGAGGTTTCTTAAAAAACTAAAATAGAACTATCATATGATCCAGCAATCCTACTCCTGGGCATTTATTCAAAGAAAACTCTAATTCAAAAAAATGCATGCACCCCATTGTTCACAGCAGCACTATTTACAATAGCCAAAACATGGAAGCAACCTCAGTGTCCATCAACAGATGAATGGATAAAGAAGGTGCAATATATATACATATTACATACATATACACACACAATTGAATATTACTTGAGCATAAAAAAGAATGAAATAATGACATTTGCAGCAACATTGATGGACCTAGAAATTATCATACTAAGTGAAGTCAGAGAAAAACAAATACCATACAATATCACTTAAACGTGGAATCTCAAAAAATGATACAAGTGAACTTATTTACAAAACAGAAATAGACTCACAGACATAGAAAACAAACTTATATTTACCAAAGGGGAAAGAGGGAAGGGATAAATTAGAAGTTTGGGATTAATAAATATATACTACTATATATATAAAATAGATAAACAACAAGGTTTTACTGTATAGCACAGGGAATTATACTCAGTATCTTATAATAACATATGATGGAAAAGAATCTGAAAAATAATAGATATATATGTATGTATAACAATCACTTTGCTGTATATCTGAAACTAACGCAACTTTGTAAAGCAATTATTACTTCAATAAAAATTGTTTGTTAAGAGGGGTGGGTTGGGGAGGGATGGGAGAGGGATGTTCAAGGGGACATGGGTAAATCTATGGCTGATTCATGTTGAGGTTTGGTAGAAACCAATGCAATCCTGTAAAGCAATTATCCTTCAATTAAAAACAAATAAAATTTTAAAAATTGTTTCTTTTCAACCCAATCAAAAAATGGGCAGAAGATCTAAATATACATTTCTCCACAGGTGGCCAATAGGCCCATGAAAAGATGCTGGACATCGCTAATTGTTACATTATAGTATATATATACAACTATTACAAACATAACTAAGTCATTTTGCTGTCTATCAGAAACTAACAGAACACTGTAAATCAACTATACTTCAATTTTTCTAAGTTGTTTATTTTGAAGAAAATAAGTATAACTGGCAAAAAAAAGGAAAGTTGTTAAATATATTACAAATCATTTCATCACTGGGTCTCCAGCTTCCTAATCTTTAAAACAAAGAAATCTGACTGGAATATCTCTATCTTTTGTAATTACAATGGTTCAAATATCTAATCCCAAAATTATCCAGGCCCTCTTTTTTCCTAAGCATTGACTGAACACATTTAATTTCTACAAGAGAAATTCTGACTCTATATGGCATGATTTCATGCTGTTTTCTCATTTCTAAATTTTCATGATAACATTCTACATTTGAGTTTTGAATTAATATGGTACTGGAAGAATTCCTCTTTGAAGCAAAACTGTTATCTAGACTCATCACTTTAAGAGGCAGAAGGCTGATATTGGCCTGCTGACCATATTATCTATCTCAGATCTGGTTAACTGTCATTGTTTTCATCAGCTGGGGGCGCAGCACTTACCATCTCCTTCTTGTCTTCCTGGAAGTGTACATCCACAAACATTTTTCCAACAACATAAGGGAGGGTACTTTCAATAAAATTCACACATTTGTCCCATTGAGGCAACAAAGTTGTGGTCCCCTGGATTACCTGTGGGAGATAATCAAACCAGATTGAGCTTCAGCTGGATAAAACCAAAGGCTGAAAAAATGTTCAAACAACCTGAAGGATACAGTCTACAAAACACTACATGCCACAGCCCATATGCATGTGTCAGATAGTAAACCGAAGGTGAAATCGAACGAAGAAAAATATTCTGCTTGTCTCATTATATATAAAACTAAGAGAAAATATTTTAAGAGAGGATAATAATGTATCCCTCCTTTCCTTCCAATTTTCCCACTGAACAAAGGGTGTGGACAATAGCACAGTTTTTCTGCAGTTGGCAGGGACATGAAGGGATACTGTCCAAGTGTCCAGATGGTAGTTAATACCTTCTGAGAACTAAACTTCTACCAAGAAAAGTCTAAAATCAATGGGTGACCAAAGTCCCCCCACTCCCAGCAAAGGTTTCCTTGCTCTGGAAAGTACACTCACATGACAGACCCTGAAAATATGCCCACCAAGAATGTGGAAGCATATTTACATTGTGTCAAAACAGAACATACTGGTAACCAAGTTAAAAATAGATGTGTTTTTCTCATCTGTCCCAATTAAACCATTATAAGAAAACATTTACAAACAAGTAAGAAAGGTCCAAAGCAGGACTTGGAAGGCTCAAAGGCTTACTCTTTGGGGTTGAAGACAAAGAAATACATATCATTTAAGTTGCCCCTGTGGGTTGGGAGTTTGGAGCGCTCAAAATGCAAAGCAAAGATAGACAGCAAGGGGAGGCTCTGAGAGTGGTGCCTGGAGGCATCCGGTAAATGATATTAGACCCCAGTTGTAGGTACAGAGCAAATGTGATTAACACTGAAGTCTATCTATTCTTCCTCTACTTTCTGATAATATAACCACTCTCCAAGGTAAGGAATGAATCTATTTTTAAAACTTCTAGAGAAAGAGATCCTACAACTTTCTTTGGCAATTCAGTATTATATTTAGTACTTTATGCTTAAGAAACATCCCTTCATACCTAACCTCAAATTTTCACACACTACTTCTTACACCTCTCTCTCTTATTTTCTTCACAGTGTGGGTGGAAAACAGCTGGGTACCATCTTTTTTATGTGATCCATGGAAGTTAAAAATACACACAGACACATATATATAATCTACTAGTTTTACAGCTTAACCCTTTGATATGACCTCAATATATATAGTTGTTTTATGATGTTTTCTATCAAGTTCAGTACCCTAGTGATTTCAAGGGCCAAAATGTATCCAAAATAATTGTGCTACTACTCAAGAGCAATGACCCACTAAGAACTTCTCTAGCTACCATTTTCCCTAATAATTAAAATGTCTGTTAAATGAAATTAGAGCTTACAAAGTTTTCCATTACTTAACTAAAATTAAGAGAAAATTAACTTAAAATATTTGTTAAGGTCCCAAAATTCTTAAAATGTAAAAAAAAAAGAGCCACAAAATCATTAAGTCTGTATTGGTAAGAGAATAATTCAGACAAAAGCCTCTGAAACTAAGAGTGGCACCTAAGTTAAAGAGGAGAACAGTGTGGGAGAGGAGCAGAGATCACAGGGCTGGATGAGGAAAGGGAAAGAAAAGCGCTTTAGGCAGTTGAGCCACATCTCAGAGAAGACTAAATTTAGGCCTCTTTGGCCTAGTAGAATTAGGATAAGTTAGATTGAATTAAGAAGATCAACACTAATAAAAAAGAAAAAAAAGGCAAAAAAAAAGATTGAAGACCAAGCTAGAGTTAGAGACAAAACACTACCCCTAAATTAGAGATGAAACTTTACCATCTAATACATATAGCATACATATTTGGAATATTCAGAATACTGAAAATGAAAGATAGTTACAAATGTATCACTAAGAAATATTAAAAGTATAATTATAATGACCCACTTAAAAACACTGGGGAAAGGGGGATAAATTGGTAAGAAGAGGAGGGTAAAAACGTGATGGTCTTAAGTATTGCCCTAAATATCTTTATATACCCTCATCAATGAAGAGCTTGAGTATACTTTACTGTATGTAAGGTTTACCTCTTTTACCTCTAAAAACAGATAAAGCAAAAAAAAGTAGAACTTGAGCTGTAAAACTCTCTCTGCCCAATCCCTAAAGATGATTTTTATTGGATTAGTTAATATACAGACTGTTCTGGCATGTAAAGTTATCCAGTGATGTAACACTTCAATCTTCTTAAAACTTACCCGTGAGAACTCCAGCCACCTATACTGAAAGCGCCTGCTTAAGTTTGGAATTCTGGAATAAACCATCCTCCACACCAAATAGTTGGCAATGGTCCTGTTAACAGAAAGAGAATGCATTTATTGTACTAAGCTTGATATCTGATGCTCTGCAGAACACCTTGGGAAAATCTGTTGGCAAAGCTCCACGGAAGGACCTTTTGCTCATACAAAACTACAGAACTTTCACTTGAAAAATGACATAAGATGATACAATGTCAATAAGCTCAACCAAAAATGGCTTGCTTTTCACCACCTAATGCAGACAGATGATATGAAAATTCCAGCCCCAGGTCTCAGCATGAACATTTTGCTTTCCCACTCACGACATGGAGTCCACTGTTATCCATGGTTTCATGCCTAGAAATTGTCAATACCTTCCAATTATTAGGTGACTTGACAAAATGCAGATAGATTCTTACCTTTTGGAAACAAAATGCAATATACTGGCTAATGCCAATTACCTAGATATGTACCCTGGTTCGATATCTACTAGATGTGGGAGTTTTGGCAAGTCACTTAAGTTCATTGATTTCATCTTCCTTTGTCATATAATGAGGATGACCTCTACCTTACAGGGTTATTGTGAGGTTAAAATAACTAACAAAATGTTTGACAGAGTAAATTTCAGGTTTTCTTATTGTTGTTCACTTTCAAATACATAAACAACCTCATACACTCATAATATCTACAACACATATTTTTAAAAATCCATTACATTTTCTTAATTGCTGCCTTTTTCTATAAGCAAAAGGCACCTTGACCTCAAAAGTATGTGTGATCCGAGTTAATTTCCAACTCAATAGTGATGATGAATTTTTAATGACCCATACCCTCCCAGCTGTGCCATTACCATGGTGACTAATAACACACATTCTTGAGATGGCTCTTGGGGTCAGCCAGGCATGTGAGAGCAGTGTGACATGATGACGGTAACTGGCCAATCAATAATAACCCACACTCTCATTTGCATGGCATCCTAACCCAGTGGACATTCACTCTTAGCAACTAAATCTATTTCAGTGTATACCCCCAACATATGTATAGTATTTTAATTCATATAGAGATATACTAATGGACTAACATATCAGGAATGTCTTTAACAAATATAGAAATAGAAATTTTGAAAGATAAAATGAAATAAAGATGTTTTCCAAAGTCCTTAATTAATCCTTCAAACACTTTTAGTTAATTCTTCAATACACATTATCCATATAGGATTGGTTAATACAACAACAGTCAATGTAAATCAGCATCCCATATAGTCATCTTGACTGTTTCAAAATATTTTGACCATTTCCTTCCCAGATCTGGTTAGAACACCACTGTTTTTATCTTGTCATCTGGCCAACCAAGACAGCATAACTAGAGTGGGAGAAGGGCCATTTCTAACATTTTCTTCCCATTCACTTTGTGCTTATACTATTAATAACAGTTTCAATTCCTGTTTCTCTACAAGAAATTTTTAAATCATCTGCTCATTTTGTGAGGATTGAACCAATTGTAAAATTCATAAATATATAGGTATATGTAAATGACTTGTGATTATTTTCAATATATGGAATAAAAACTAATCAGTGAAGGAAACACTGCCCACTCTCTATATGCTTAAAAGGCATATAGATCAAATGAAGGGTTCATGGCTATCTATACAGCAAAACTAATAGAGCCTAGCTATTTTTTCAATAGAAGGAATGATACGTAGAAGTTCTAAAATTTTCTCCTTGGGGTTCCCTGGTGGCTCAGTGGTAAAGAATCTGCCTGCCAGTCCATAAGACACAGGTTTGATCCCTGACCTGGGAAGATATCACATGCCATGGGGCAACCACGCCTGTGTGCCACGAGTGTCGAGCCTATGCTCTAGAGCCCGGGAGCCACAACTACTGAGCCCGTGGGCCCTAGAGCCTGTGCTCCACAGTAGGAGAAGCCACCGAAAAGCAAAGCCTGTGTACCACAACTAAAGAGTAGCCCTCACTTGCTGCGACTAGAGAAAAGCCTGTGCAGCCATGAAGACCCAGCAGAACCAAATAAATAAACTATTCAAAAAATTTAAAAATCATTTCTTCTCAGACCCTGTGGATCTTGTTGAGGTATGCACACTTCCCCTCAGAGACCGCCACTCTCATCAGGAAAGTCTAGCCCTTGTCCTTGCTCTTCTGAGGCACTATAATAAGCATGTAGTTTCAGGTCATTTCTTTGGATCTTCTGAGTTCACATCCCTAATTCTGAGCAAGACAAGTGCTCACTGAGAACTTATTGTTGGCCAAATATCCTCCCAGATGCCACGAGAAATGCAAAGAAATAGGAACTCACACCTACATTCAGAAAACTTAAAAGTCTAGCTGGGGGATATGGGACTTCAGATTTCAGCTTGTTCATGAAAACGGGTTTTTCCATTGAGTGGGACACATGGTAAGTACATAGGGATCCTTCCTTCATTCACTCATTCAGCACCTCCTGAACACCTGATACATGCAAATAATGGTAGGTGCTGGCAGACGGGAAGGTGAGGAAGCTATAGGCCCTGATCTCCTGGAGCTTTCAGCTGAGCAGGGGAAACAGGCAAGCACATAGCAATGACGTGGCAGACCCTAGCACCCACAACTGCATGCCAGAGAGTTGGCTGCAAGAATGCCCGCCTCCAACTGAGGGATGAGAGTAGGCCTCAGGAGAGGGACAGGCCCTAGGCCGTGAAGGCTTCAGGGTGTGGAGTGGGAATATAAACTCTGGAGCAAGAATTTAGCCTCTCCGAGGCTAAATAATGGAGGAATAGCTTGTGTGTGGGCGGGGATGGTGAGCAAGTTCATCGCTCACAGAGCTGGGCAGAAAGGCCAGCTACAGTGGGAAGATGCAGGCAGCAACTAGGGTCCAATATCTAGAATGTTAAAGGGGCAGAGACCAACCCTAATGCAAGGTCTGTAGGTTCTTCAACCTTAAAATACTGCTTCCGGGGTGTGAGAGCTGTGCTGGATCCCTACATACAGATTCAAAGGAGATCCATGGCCAGCAGTATAGTTACATGAATTCAAAAGCTATTCCCTCAAGGTGATTGTGATGTACCAGATTAAGCTGGGGAAGCTGTTAGGATGGGGCCTGATTGTGGCAGTAAAAGACACAGCATGATACAATTATGTTGGGGTCTTAGATTTTTCCACCTTTCCTACTCCCTTGAAATCATACTGCTTAAGGCATCTCGTATTACCTCTAACTCCCACAGCACCACTACAGGAGAGATGTTCTTATATGCATTTTACATGACAGGAAACTTGAGGCCTAGAACCATGAAGTAACACCTCAGGATCACCTGTGTGATCAGTCTCCAGCTTACAATCACCAGATGCCCAGGCCACTCCAGACCAATTCAATCAGTGTCTCTAGGACCCAAAACAAATATTATTTTAAAATTGCCCCAGCTAAGTCCAGTGTGTAACCAAGTTGGAGAACGGGTGTAATAAGCATGTAGTTTCAGGTCATTCCTTTGGCACTTTTGAGTTCACATCCCTAATCCTGAGCAAGACACCAAGAGCTCACTGGGCACTTACTGTTGGCCAAGTATCCTCCCAGATGCCACGAGGAATGCAAAGAAGGCTAGACAAGCCTAAGATATGTCTGACTCGAAAGCCTCTGCTTTTCCCCATGCCACACACGGATAGATTAATCCCTCTTGTTCCACAAAGATTTCCTGGCCAGTCAAAACCCTCCAACAAAGGCACTTTCCAAAAATCTGTAGGTATGAAGAAAGAACAGTGTGTGGGGCCTCCATGAAAGTTAGAAAGTTAAGTCGCTCAGTCGTGTCCGAGTCTTTGCGACCCCATAGACTGTAGCCTATCAGGCTCCCCTGTCCATGGGATTTTCCAGGCAAGAGTACTGAAGTGGGTTGCCATTTCCTTCTCCAGAGGATCTTCCCAATCCAGGGATCGAACCCAGGTCTCCTGCATTGTAGGCAGACGCTTTACCATCTGAGCCACCATAGGCAAGGCATTATAAAACCACACCACAAGACCTTTGACAGCTAAAAGCCAGAAGCAGGGAAGCTTGCACAGGAAGACAATGGCACTGATGAGCTGCTCCAGCATTATAAATAAACTGACAGAACACTGGGGAGCACAGCTCTGGAGTGCTAATATTACCACGCCAGGAACAGATCTGACCAGAATGACTGAATGACTGCCACTTAACACTCAAAAAACCAAACAAAAATAAGATTCAGCAATAGTCCTTAAAAGTACCACATAATATCTTTCTCTTTACAAAAAGCATTTTCAGCAGTATGGTAATTTCCCCCAAATGGCAATCAATAACATAGAGGAAAACAGAGCTTAAAGAGAAAGAGAATCCACCACAAAGAGAGCAACGTGAAATCATTTCCCAAAGCCTCTGACGAAGAAGATTTTTTTAAGATTTTTCTGACCCTTGTTGTCAATTAGTGACAGCTTACATTTTTACTGTATTGCATTTAAGAGAGATAAAAATCTTCTCTGAGCCTCATGACAACGCTATGGGGTGGTTATTGTTATTATTCCAATTTTCAGACAAATAAAACAAAGATCCAAGATCAAAGGACTTCTAAGCATGTGTCAAATCTAGGACTAACATTTGGATCTTCAGATTCTACAGCCTGCATTTGCTTCTCTGAGCCAAACCACCTGAGGTAAGCCAAACAGGTACCTCTCAAAGATTCTCAAAGCTGAAGAGATCTTCTTAAACCCTAGAGGCTGCCCAGAGGTATGAAGCATCACCGTCACCTGAGAATTCCTTGGCCTCCCCTGGCTGTGTTGCACAGCATGTAGAACCTTAGTTCCCTGACCCGGGATCATGCCCACGCCTTCTGCAGTGGAAGAGCAGAGTCATAACCACTGGACTGCTAGGAAGGTTCAGAAACCCCTCAAAGGCAACATCCAGGTTAATATTAGTCCCATCACCCAACATGCTCAACATCCTCCTTTTCCACTCTCCACTACCTGGAAAATTCCTCTTTATCCTTTGGAGTCCTGCTTCTATGTCACCTCCCAGATAGTGGCCATGGGGCCATCTGGTTAACTTCTAGAAATTTTTAGGAAGAATCTTCTATGTGAGAAGTACTATACTAGGCCATGATGTTATAAAAACAGTTACAGGAGTGTTC
The DNA here is from genome assembly GCA_007570785.1 of Antilocapra americana. Taxonomy (NCBI): domain Eukaryota; kingdom Metazoa; phylum Chordata; class Mammalia; order Artiodactyla; family Antilocapridae; genus Antilocapra; species Antilocapra americana. The sequence goes on along the minus strand of ML662331.1, from coordinate 758,511 downwards.
ACCATCAAATATTCACTGTTTCATGAGGGTGAGGGAGAGGAGCAAACCAGAAAATTAGATAATTTCTTTGATATTTCAGTCTTGAGCACAAAGCTAGACTCTATTTCCCAGCTTTGCTTGCAGTTAAATTGGTCATGTGACTGAGTTTTGGTCAACTGAATGGACACATACCACTTCAAGGCCTTCCCATAAAACCTCCTATGCAATCCTCTACTCTCTTTCCCCATGCATCAGTAGAATGGAGAAGATTCCAAAAAGCCAGATGAAGGCAGAACCACAAGATGGAAGGAGTCTGAGTTCCTAAGTCCCTGCTTGGAGGAAAGCTGCCTTACAGGGACAGCCATGCTGGACATTCCAGGAGCACAGGGTACAATCATCATGGTACAAACCAATAAGTGCAGAGGTGCTTATTACAGTGACTGGGATGTCCTGACTAATAAAGTAACTATGGGAACCCAAGGGCACATTTCCTTGACCACTCTTGTGCTATAACCCAAGGAGAGGATCAAAGATGATTAGCAGTCTAAAAAACTTACTGTGGGGACTTCCCTGGTGGTACAGTAGATAAGAACCCGCTTGCCAATGCAGGGGACAGGGGACCATGGGTTTGATCCCTGATCTGGGAAAATCCTACGTGCCGTGGAAAAACTGAGCCCATGTGCCACAACTACTGAGCCTGTGTACCACAACTACGGAAGCCCGTGCACTCTAGAGCCAGTTCTCCACAACAACACAAACCATCACAATGAGAAGCTCGCACAATGCAACGAAGAGTAGCCCCTGCTTGACGCAAATAAACCCCATCCAAAGCAACGAAGAACCTAACTCAGTCAAAAATTAATAAATAATAAAGTAGTTTAAAAATGAATAAAAGTGGTCTTTAAAAAACTTACTGTGCTAAGCAAATAAAGTGTTATCAAAATTCTCAAGAAGCACACAGTGTTTTGAAAGCTCATAAACATACACACAGTACATGTTGTTTTTTGATGAATCAGTTGCTAAAGAGTAAACTATGTGACAGAGATTTGGACGTTTCAAAATATCTGCAGATCATCTTATGGACGTAATGTCTGCAGTTAATTTTTCTATTTACATTTCTTCCACTGTAGTTCACTATGCTTACATCTAAGCTATCATTTTGATAAGAAGCAGATTAAAATCTCCCTTCAGTCATGGTCTTTCTTGGCCCCTTTTATCATGACAGATCCTGCAGTTCTAAAGCATAATCACCACCAAAGAGATTATCTAATACAGTAAACCAAGGCTCATGGTTTACTGTATTAGATATTATTATTAGGAATCTATTATTTCCTGGTTGTCAATTAGGCTTTTGTGGAAAGAACATTAGTACAATTTCAAAAATTACCTACTAACTTACAACTGAAGATAACACAGACACTGGAAGAAACCAACTCACTAAGTTCTGGAGAATGTATACATAGCATGGAAATTCCATCTTTGAACAGAAATTACCACCACAGTTTAAGAAGTGTTGAGTAACTCAATGGCATAGGAGAACAAAATCATTTGGGTCATATTTTACAAAATTTCAGAGCTAGGAAGTACATATGAAAAAGTTTCTAAAGCAGTGACTCTCCCCAAAAAACTAATCAATCATAAGATTCCTGGGGTGCTTGTTAAAATACAGATCTCTAGGCCTCACTCCAGATCTATAGAGGAGGACTGCTGGAATCTGTATTTTTACCAGAGGCCCAAGGGGATGCTGTTGGCATTACTGATCCACAGATCATACTTGGAATATCAAGGTTTCACCCCACACAGAATCTGAAATGAATTAATTATTTCTACTCTCCCTTTCCTGTATGCTTACTTTTCTGTATGCCTTCTTCAATGAACAACACATTGTTTTTATTATAAGAAAATAGGATCTTAAAAAGAAGAGCTCTTCAAAAGTGTCTAAATGTTTTCATAGGTGGGGATGGATGCTAAATTTTATTCCCAGGACTTCTCCAGGTGCCTCTTTTTTTCACATAATTCCTGGCAACATAACCTTGTCTAAGTTCAAATAAGTAAGTATGATTTGAGGGACTTCCCTGGTGGTCCAGTGGCTAAGACCCCATGCTCCGAATGCTGGGGGTCTGGGTTTGACCCCTGGTCAGGCTAAATCCCACATGCTGCAACTAAGACCTGACACAGTCAAACCAATATTTTTTAAAAGAAAATATGATTTTTAATCATGATAAAGCAATTAGCCTATTAAACTATGATTGTGAACTATTTGGCCTTCCTATGCTTCATTTTCTGTAGTCAAATCTGAATGGCTTCATGAGGATGTAAAATTTTCTTTCCTGATCTAAAATATGACACAAATAAAACTATCTATGAAATAAAAATAGAATCACGGACATAGAGAACAGACTAATGGTTGCCAAGGGGGAAGGGGTTGGGGGAGAGGTGGAGTCAGGGGCTGCAGTTAGCAGATGTAAGCTTTCATATATGGAATGAAAAAACAACAAGGTCCTACTGTATAGCACAGAGAACTATAGTCAATATCCTATCATTAACAATAATGAAAAAGAATATTAAAAAATGTATATATAGATAGAACTGAATCACTTTGCTGTATAGCAGCCATTAACACAACAATGTAAATCAACTATATGTCAATTAAAAAATTGTCTTTCCTGGACATTTTTAGAATTTCCTTGCTTTGTAGTGCCAAAGGAACAAAGCAACAAATTCTAAAATATTGTTCAAAAAATGAAAAACCTGACAGTTCCTGACATTCTTTCACCAGTCTAACTATTCTACAGCTTTCTGAGTAGTCTTAAGTCTTTTCAGTATTGGTACTTTGGTTTATTGAGACAAAGTGACTTATTGCCTTAAAAGAAGAAGGAAGGAAAAAACAGCCAAAGACCAAGAATGAACTAGAGGAACACAAAGATGTTCATATAGAAATCTCAAAAAAATAACATGACTATATAACTAGTTTCCAGAACTAATAAGGGGCAAAAACATTGTATATTTGTTGTCATCGTGGTAAATAAACTACTCCACATGATGGTCTCAGCTCGTTTGCCACAAAGGACACCGCAAGTTTCCCAAGACTTTTTTGATGTAACTTTCTTTAAAAATAGTTTTCAAAGGACTCGAGGGGGAAGACCTTATAATTTGAAAGGAAAAATAGAAGTCACAGTAAAATGCACAAGAAAACTCTTACTTCTTCCTCTCAGAGCCTAATATCCTAAACAAATCCTTAAAGTATTGAGGGACACGGACCACCACGTTCTCTGAGGGGCCAATGTCTTTCAGTTCAGGGTAGAGTCTGACATCGATGACCTTCTTGATGTAGCTCAGCCAGTCAAACTGAGGAGAGAAACACACACACAAAAAAAAAACACAGTGAGAAAATCTCTGCTGGGGAACAATCGAGGAGAAAGGCAACCAGAGTCAGTAGAATGCAATCCATGGCTTGTGATCTCAGACCCAATAAACATGCAACTGCTCAAATCTAGAAGATAAATGGCGTTCACTGCCACCCAGAGCAGACTTGCTGGCTGAATCACAAGTGGACCATGTGTTCTGTGCCATCTGTGTGTGGACCGCACACGTGTGCACACACTCACCCAGCAGCACACGCACTCACGTGCCTAGCCCCTCCTGCACTCTCCCCCTCTGCCTCCTCCTCCCACCTTCTCTCCTGTTCTCTCTCTCCATCCTCTTGCAGTAGCACTCACCTCCCTTCCCCCTGCACCCGGCCCCATTCCCTGCTCATTCACTCTCCTGTCCCCATAGACATAGATGCCCCGTGACATTCCTGGTTCTCCCTCTGGCACAGCCTTTCTTAGGCAGAGGGAAACAAACAACAACTCAAGAGTAACATGTGTCTCCCCTTCATAGCAGCACTGTCTTGGCGTTTTGACCTGGCTTCCTGGAAAGTCCTTTCCAGGCTTTTCCTTTTCCTTGCTCCCCTGCCTGCCTCCACTAGTGAAGTGGAAAGCCAGCCACTCCCTTGCCCAGCCGACCCTGTAAGGAGGGAGTCCCAGGTGCCGCAGTTTTATTCAGTAAGAAATAAAGGGATGACATGTAGAAAGGCTCTGGTTTTTCCTGGTAGAAGGGTTAAACATGGCCCATACTGGGACTTGCCCCTTCTTCCTGCTCTGAGGACAGATGTGACATATGCAGCTACAGCAGTGACCTTACAACCCTGAGTCATCAAATATGCAGTCAAAAAGCCAACATGCTATGAAGAGTGGAGTGGAAAGGAAGAACTTGGATCTTTGACGACGCTGGGCAACAGCAAAACCAACACCAGCAACAACCTATGTCTAGACTTTTGTGTATATAAGGAAAGAGGCTTTTAGTGTTTAGGCCACTCTTGGAAAAGTTTTCTGTTCCATAGAGCAGACAGCATCCCAATGCATAGACAAGGGATATTTTATGTGATGACTGACAGAGATGGCAATGAGCAAGAAGACCAATGGTAGCTTTTATGAGGCAAAATTTTACACACAGGTGGAACAGAATTGCTTGTCAAATGACCAGTTGAGATACAATTTCCTGGATTGCTTTCACTGACCTGGGGAATCATAGCACTTAGCTGAGAGATGTTCATTTTGTTGTACATGGCCTCACTGGTTCGGTTTTCATGTGGAATCATTATCTGGTGGAAAGAGACTTTGGTTATTTTTTTCAAGCAAACCATATCTAACTGCATAACTACTTCCTACATGTGCCAAAATATCTGTATAGCATCATAAACTTTTACAAGATTTTGGTATGGTGCTGAACCTGGGAGAGAGGAGGGGAAAAAATCACTTTAGGCGGAATTAAGAAAATAAAAAGAAACTTTCCTTTCCTGTTCAGTGTGAAACATTGGACTTGGTACAAAAATAACTACTCGAATCCTTTCCTAACGTTTCATGTGGATGGACGAAATCTATTACTGTCTTGGGGTAGATAGCAATGCTAAGATTGGGCGATTTGAGACACACATCCCCTGTCCACCTGTAGTATCCAGGTGACAACCTCTACAGTCCATAGACTACAGACCACCCCTTCATCCCCCAGGGAACGTTCTCACTAAGAGCACTAGACTATTTGAACAGCACTGCCACCAGTGATCATTCTACTAACAGTTCCACCCCTCACTTCCCTTCTCCCCTCTGGTTTCCCTGGCCTGGAGATCTCCCTGGCCCCACTGCTAGGGGTATGGGCTCAGTTACCACCCAGACATATTTCCACATCTGCTTCTCCAGCTCTGACTCTTCACACTCCTTCCATTCCCAACACTTACGCTCCTGGCAGTTTTGGCAACATCAAATTAAAGCTTCTAGGCTCTGCCATATTTAACCTGAGAAGAGCAGCAACGATCATCTTCTTCAAGGGCCATCTTAATCACTTCTGCAGACAGGCAGTAGCTCCTCATATCGCTCAACACATCATGATTTTGCCTTAAGGCCCTCCATCATCTGATTCCCCTGCATTAAACTTGCCACCTTCCAACTCACACAGGACTCTCCTACCCTTGCACTCCTGTCCACCATCACCACCCTCATGGTTTGAACCGTAAGTCAAGACTTTGCATGTGATTCATTTTCTGTTGCAAGTCTTTCCAGTTAAACTCCACTTGGCTCCAATCCCAAGGGCCATGCCATCAACAAGACCTCCCCTTAGGCACACATCTCTCTAGTCGGGATTAGCTGAATGCACACTTCCATGGCTGTGTTTACAAGGACTTCTGGGGGGCTTGGCGAAGTTGTCCTGTCCCCCCAGCTTTAGAAGTCGGCCTGGGATGATGTACCCCACTATTTCTGAAGGTCCCTAGTGACCTGGGATGTAAGATACAGAAATGAGTATTATCAGCTGGCAAAAAACCCAAGCACCATGGATTTGTCAAGATACAATCACAGATGGCTGAGTGGCAGACATCTGCCTCCTCTTCTCTTCAGTGCCCTCAGCTTCTCCCTCCTCACCATCCCTGGGAGAGACTTCCTGTAGCTCACAGGCAACCTCCTGCCTCTATTTCAATCACTGCTTCAGAGAATGTCCACATTCTTCCTCGCTCTACTCAGACTCATTGGCCAGGTTGGAGCCCTTTGGCCTTAGAGCTGTTTTCAGCTCTCTGCCAGCTCCTTCCTTCATCCCATGGATTTGTCACTTCATTTAGCCTCTTGACCATTCCCAGTCTTGCCTCAGCCCAGCTGTTTTTGAGTTCCCTTTTTGGTTCAGATCCCTGGCTCAGGGCAAGGCCTTTCCCGCTGTATCGGAGCTTCAGTCCAAATGAGGTCTCTGGGTCTCCGATTTGCCTGGGAAAGGAATCCAGATGGCCCCTAGACACGGCAGAGAGGCCCAGTCTTTGCCTCCAGAACATCTGCAGCAATCTTTGCTGTCTTCAAAGGTGACACACAAGAAGGAACTGTATGTCTGTGACTGGGGGGTCTGAAGAAAGACACACACGTACACCACGCCAGCCAAGAGGCCAACTCCTCCAGATTCTATCCATCAGCCTGCTCCCACCTTGCCACCCCACCACACCTCGCCAAACACAAAACCAAACAGCGCTTGGACTCCTAAGCACTTCAAGATTTTTACCAACTTCTATTATAAAAGACTACCAACAAATACACAACCACTTCTTGATAAAAGGATCATTTTTTTTTTACTACAGTGTGTCTCCCCAAGCAGATTTCATCATATTTGTTCTGTCTGGTCCTGAGAACATATAAAGATTTTATACTTTGGTTCTTCTATTAAAGTTATTCTTTGAACAAAGCTAACCATTTAGGATTTCTCATTAGTCTCCCTCAAGTTTGTCTTAGGTCTTTTTGTCTCCATCATGAGCCTGAAAGAATTTAAAAGGTGACTTAAACACAGAACACAGAATATAACACAATGACATTCATGAAAGTGGGGCAATAAAAGAATGAAAACCAGAGTTGGGTATAATAACTAATACATGCTTATCAGCTTGCCCTATACACTTTCTACATCAAACTATGTGGCTAGACTTCCCAAAGCCTCAATCTTAGGTGAGACTGATTCTGCATCAGAATGGTGTAAAGAGTAAACTAGATTAAAAATAACCTTCCACTTAAGCCAAATTCATACGGATTTATCAAATGCGTATTCTTCAGTTGAGGCCAAACAGGCATTTCCCTGGGAAAACAGAGACAGCCTCTCCCTGCTGCAGTTCTTTGTCCCCCGCTGAGGAGCGTGTGGACGCTGACTGGGCTTCAAGCAGAGGCGGAAGAAGAGCTCTTCTATCTGTTATGGTTTTTCTTCCTGCTACTTCCCAAAGAGGGGTGCTATGAGTTCTATCTTGGACCCAAAGGACAATGCCACCAAATGATTTTTTATATATATTACCATGCAAGGTATATCACCTTTAAAATAAGGAGAAGAAAAAAAAGATTTTAGACGAAGACTTACCTCAGCAATCTTTATTTCCAACCTAAGCACCGACTTCATATCATGCTCTGCTCGGGAGATGTTAGCTCCCAAAAGCACAGCAGTATCCACCATGAACTTGTAAAGGGCATCCCGATACTGTAAGAGAAAAAGAAGCAAGGGACCATGACAAGAGTCTATTAGGGAAGTATGTTTGAGGAACACAGAAGAGTAGAAACAGAAGATGGAAATAAATGCCCATCATTTTCACTCTATACTCAAAGTATGGTATGGGCATTATGCAATACCAACCACTCACCTACCACTTTGGCACAAAGAATGATGGCTACTTGGGTACCGTTTCCATGACAGACAGAAATGTCTGGCCACCAAGAATCAAGAGAACTTGTTTTCTGGCAACTGGTAATATTAAGGATATATGAAACATCTACAAATGAGTCCAGACTCCTCTTTCCAGGCAAGTAAGGCTTTAATATTAATAAAATAATGGGAAAGAACTGGTTTCTAAAAGCAGGAGGCATGATCCATGAAGACTAGTGGGAACTGTGATTTATTTTCTTCCAGCTCAATTTACCATCTCCACACTAAAAACAAAAGACCAGCAATCGAATGTTTTTTTTTTTCCATTTTGTAGGGTTTTTACCAAGTTCTTCTCACTAGCTCAGGAAGAAAGGAAAGGAAAGATGAGAAGAATGATGAAGAGAAACCAGGCAAATGCAGAAGTTCCTCGCTGCATGTTTCAGGAACCCATTTTCATTCACATAGTATTGGAGAGGAAGACCTTACTTTGTGGGAGTTGAGGAATCCTGTGTGTGTGTGTCAGGGGGTGGGGGTGGGTCCCTTCTCCTTTCAGGTACATTTTAAGAACTCAATACACCAGGTATTAAACTGTTTCATAGTTATGCTATGGGAATAAGATTCCCTAATATTCACTTTGATTCTGCAAAGCTCTTCTTATAATGTTTATGACTCTGAGACATGCACAGTGCTTGGCATATACCAGGCCCTTAATAAATATTTGTTGAATCAGTAAGCAAGCCTCACAGATAGTCATAATTAAAAATGTTTCACAATTTCCAGTTAAATTCCAAAAATATTTATTCAATCAACACATATGCAAGATGTCTTGCTAGGCCTTCTGTGCACATGGGGGGAGTACAGATGAAAAATTAAATAATACTTAAGTCTAGTTCCCAGTGTGTGATCCTGTGAGGGAGATAAACACATCATTACTAACTGTAACACTAGCATCACCAAAATAAAGTCTTTAATAAAGCTGCTAAGTGCTTGGTAACTCAAGAACTAGAGAATTCTAGCCTCAAGAAATCAGGGAGAGAGTTTTTTAATGGGGACAGATTCAGGAGTAGGGGTGCCCTTCTGAGAAGTGTGCAAGCTGCCTTTGTTGGGGGAAGAATAAAGACAGGGGAGACAGCAAAGGTGGTTTGGGACTAGGTTGTAAAGAGGCCTTGAACTCCCTCTAAGGAATACAGAGTCTAACTTGTGAGCAAAAGCACACTGGGAGATGTACTTTGAGAGCTTGCTAAGTGGTGCTAAAGAGGCAATGGAATGAAGGGGAGGAGGGAATAGTTAAAAGGAGACTCAACAAGGATCTGCCCTAGGGCAGTAGGGAGACAGAGGAGGCACCAGGGGGAAGAGGTATTTTAAGGCAGAGTCTACAGGACTGATTGGTTACACGGCGGGGACATTTCAAGCATGGCTGCATATCAGGTAGTGACCCAAGTAGAAACAGAGGTGCCTCCAGACTGGCAAAAGTTCATTCTGTCCAATTTCAAGAAGGAAAACTTGCCAACCTTCTTTGCTGAGTGTCCTCAGCCAGAAAGTCGCTGAGGATCCTGCCCTTCAGAGCCTTCTAGATACAGGCTTTCCTATCAGCAAAGGAGCAGGGACTCCGTGAGAGCCAGCACTTCCCCCATCGAAGTCCCTGCATTCTCAGGCCAGACCAGAAACCGAGCCTCCCTGGTCAAGGGTCCCTCAGGCCTGAGGCTCCCTTGGAAGTTCAACAAAGGTTCCAAAATGAATTAAGTGTCAGGAATAAACCAGCTCTAATCCAATCTCCAGGAAATGACTAGGTTTACAAGCCAAAGCAAGAAGTTTGAGCGGATTGATCCCATCTGTTTCTCATTAACCTTATGTTAACCTGGGGCACTAATCAAAAAAAAAAAAAAGATTCCTAGGCCCCACTTTGAGTCTACTAAATCCGACTTTTCATGGCTGAGGCCCAAGAATCAACATTTAATAGAAGCTTCCGAGGTGATTCTTAAGCAATACAATATGGGACCCGCCGGTCACCTGGGTGTCCATTCCCACGCTTCTGCAATATACCGAGAGCTGTCCACACTTCTGAGGGCTGGCTCCAAGACCGTGCCTCGGTTACCGCGTTTGGTATGCTGTCTTCCCCGCTCAACTATGAGGGCACTGAGCAAAGAGTGCTCAGCCTTCATTTCCAGACTTCAAGAAAACAGGGAGGGCCATTTATCTGCCCAAATAAAAGGCCTTTGTTTCCTACATTGGGAATATGGTCATCAAACACCCACACTGCTCCATTCGAGGAAAGAGTTAGGGATTTTAGAACAACTTATGAACCTCACAATGTCTAACAAGATGCGGAGTTGAATGAGGAAAACTTACAGACTTGGCTTCTGTGCTGTTATCAAGGTAGTCTTCCCTCACAGCTAGGGAGAGCGCCGCTTGGTCCAGCTGTTGAAACAAAAAACAAAGCATTCTGCTGGCACTGAAAATTCTTCTGTACCACGTTAATGAGTCATGAGATCAGGACCCCAGCCATATTTTGAGCATGTGTCACCATTACTAAAACAATTCAAAGCAAACAGGTGCTGCAGCAATCAATAACAGTTATTAAGTATCAGAGACCTGCACCTGATTCATGGTTTCTAATCTTTTGAGTTTCTAACAATAGTGTCAAAGCTAAATGACTTTGAAATAGGATTATCTTATTTTTCCCTCCTATTTGATGGGTGGAGAAAAAAAAATCCAGAGAGGTGATTTTGCTTTGAGAAATCTTTGCAAACTTTAGAATCCTCTCTGGAAAGTTTAAAATAGGTGATGAAAATACAAATAATAATCAGACAACTAAATATGTATAATTATTGTTAGAGAAAATTATAGCATAATTTCTTGAATTAAAACTTTCAGCACCTTAAAGGTAATCAAAGAGAAGATTATAATATTTTCAAAAAAATGTGCTAGAATAATCAGGTATCCATTTGCCAAAAATAAATGAATCTCTAACTGGACCTCACGACCTGCACAAAAATTAATATAATATGGATCTAAAACTATATAGAAAACCTAACAATATAAAACTTCCAAAATCACTGTGGATTGGTGACTGCACCCATGAAATTAAAAGAAGCTTGCTCCTTGAAAGAAAAGCTATGACAAACTTCGTGTATTAAAAAGCAGAGACATTACTTTGCCAACAAAGGTCTGTATAGTCAAAGCTATGGTTTTTCTAGTAGTCATATATGGATGTGAGAGTTGGACCATAAAGAAGGCTGAGTGCCAAAGAACCAATGCTTCTGAATTGTGCTGGAGAAGACCCTTGAGAGTTCCTTGGACTGCAAGGAGATCAAACCAGTCAATCTTAAAGGAAATCAACCCTGAATATTCACTGGAAGGACTGATGCTGAAGCTGAAGCTCCATTACTTTGGCCA
>ML662331.1:724597-747434 GCA_007570785.1 Antilocapra americana | reverse complement strand
GGTCCCAAAGAGTCGCACACAACTTAGAGACTGAATAACAACAACAAATAAAACTTTCAGTAAAAAACATATGGGAAAATCTTTGACCTGGGGTTACACAAAGAGTTCTTAGATATGACACCAAAATCAGACACATGAAAGAAAAAATATATTGGACCTCATCATCATTAAACATTTTTGGTCTGTGAAAGACATTGTTAAGAAAATAAAAAAGATAAGCTATAGATAGGGGAAAATATCTGAAAATCACATATATGACAAAGGACTTGCATCCAGAATATATAAAGAACCCTCATAACTCAATAAGAAAACAAACTGCCCAATTTAAAACTGGACAAAAGATCTGAACAGACATTTCACCCAAGAAAATGTTCATATGGAAAATAAACTTATGAAAGCATGCTTAAAATCACTAGTCATTAGAAAATGTAAATGATACCCACAGTAAAACACCACTATACATCTACTTGGATGACAAAAATAAAAAACAAAAACACTGATAATGTCAGGGACTTCTCTGGCAGTCCAATGGTTAAGACTTCTCGCTTCCACTACAAGAAGTATAAGTTCAATCTCTGGTTGGGGAACTAAGTTCCCATATGACTCATGGCCTGGCCAAAAAAAACCCAAAAAACACTGATAATGCCAAGTACTGGTGAGGATGTGGAAAAGCTAGTTCACTCATACACTGTTGGCGGGAATGCAACATGACAGAGTCACTTTGGAAATCAGTCTGATAGTTTCTTACAAAACTGAATGTACATATGACCCAGCAATATCACTTCCTAGCCACTTACCAAAGACAAATGAAGACGTATACTCATACAGAAACCTGCCTGTAACTTTATTCATTATTGCCAAAAATCTGAAACAACCCAAATGTCCTTCAACTGGCAAATGGATAAACTGATACTCACCCATAAAAAGGAATGAACTACTGATACACGCAACAATATGGGCATATTTTAATCACATCCCCCAAAAAAGGCAAAACTACAGGGATGGAGAACAGGGGATGGGGAGAGTGGATGATTACAAAAGGGCAACACAAGGTAAATTTGGGGGAAGTGATGGGATGAACTATTGTCTGTCTTGATTATGGTGGTGATTCCGTGACTCCATGCATTTGTAAAAACTTACAGACTTGTGCTTCACAAAAAGTGAGTTTAACTCTAAGTAAAATTTTAAATAAATAAAAAAATTAAAGTTCCAGAACTTCCTCTAAATTTCTGGCTGTTTTTTCTTGAGTATAAGCAACTGCCCAAAGACTGAATAAAACTGAACCTGACATCAAATTTTCTACCTTAAATCTTATCCACACATTTAAAAACTTAAGCTAATTGGGGGGAAAAGATGTTTTCATAACATTGACCTTTCCTGGGTGTATTGCTAAAAACCTCAAATTATTGTGTTCAATCTCCTTCTCTAATTGGCCCCAAACAACCAAGTCACAAGCCAGCCTGGCTTCATCATATTTCAATTCCCAATATACCACCCTTTCTTCCAAAAATTAAGTAAGCCAGGAACATGAAACACGATATTATGATTAAGATGCTTTGGCTTTCAATTAGAGTTGAACCACTTGGAGAATTTTTTGAGCTTTAGTCTCAAAGGAAAGGAAACTGTGTAGACAATATCAAGAAAGCCAAAGCTCCCCTCTGATGAAATGAGTTAAACCCATTTATTGTAAAAGTTTAGACGGATTCAAGTGAAGTTACCGGACCTGTTTTAAATCATATTGCTACAGTTTCGAGGGAACCTCTTAAATATATGAAACCGATTGAATAAGGTTAGTCAACTAAAACTAGAAACAGACAAACATCTGAGGCAAAAGACTTTCTCAAGAGGCCAATATTAGGGCACTATGTTATTTGAGATTTTTTAATCTATGCATTTGTAACTGATCTTAATACTGCAAGTAGAAAACAAAATACATGTTTAGGAAATCTGATACCCTGAACTGAAATATGAATTTTTTTCTCTGACTGAAACAATACATAGGTTAGGAAACAAAACACTAATACAAGAAGAAACATCTCACACATTATAATGTGGTTATAGGACAAAAAAGAAAAACTTTATCTCCAGGAGAGTCTGTCCTTATCGTCCTTACAGATTTTACTAAGAGTCACACAAATGCAGGCCACTGGGTGATGATCACGTCAAGTTACTGTTCTGGTAACACATACTGACACAACCTTGAACTTCTGAACACTCTTTCAGGACCACAGATATTCCAAAGTCTTTTATTGTCCCTTAAATCCTCATTGCTATCTCCTTACACAAAATGAACACAAACACATGTAGCAAGATATGTTCAGAGGCGTTTATCTGCCGTCTTGTGTATTTTTGTTTTTCCTTTCTCCCATTTAAGTCTGTGGCAAATTTTGTGTCATACTGCCACAGGGGAACATAGAGCACCATCGTGTAGCTTTGAGCAGCCCCAGCTTGCCAAACCATGTGTCCTCAGCATGGGAATACCCATTGGAAGACTGCCTTTTTTCTTCACCCAAAGATACCACCTAAGAGTATGCCCACAGAGAAGTGCCTTCCCAAAGCAGTTTTTTTCCCTTATCCCCATGGGTTTATGGGGTTAGAAAAGTCTAGAACATTGAGGAAAATAGCAATAGAACGTGATGGAAGTCTAAATGCAATGAGGGAGAAGAGTTTAGGGGTAAGAGACAGTTCTCCCAGAGCAGAAAGATGACCTTTGAGGCATTCAAAGAAGTCAGAGTTTCTTGTGAGCAGAGGAACCAGTCAATGCCCCTAGAAAATGGCAGGATTTGAGAGGGAGTTGGGGGCCCAGGGCCCCAGCAGCAGAGAGGCACACCTGAAGGGGCCACAGAGGCTGGGATGGCAGGTTTCTTTTCAGAAATAGATAAATGATGATCAGAGGGTCTCCAGTCCCCTAGGACAGGGGTCCCCAACCTCCAGGATCTAATGACTGATGTCTGAGGTAGAGCTAATGTAATCATAATAGAAATAAAGTGACAATAGATGTAATGCACTTGAATCATCCCCCACTCCTGGTCCATGGAAAAATGGTCTTCCCTGGCCCCTGGTACCAAAAGGGTTGGGGATCGCTGCACTAGGAGAAGGCTGAGAAATGAAGTAGTTGCCAAGTGAGGAAGGGTCTAGACTGGCTCAGTTTCCAACTAGAAGGTGGGGTAGGAGTTCAGTGACAGATATGAGACTGTTTCTTGCGCATCTGAACTTGAGATCTGAGATGTATGTTTGGCACAAAAATTGAAGAGAAACAGTCCCCAAATAGTTCTGACAAGCTGCCTGATCATGATTCAAGAGAAAGGTACCTTTTGCCATGGCTAGTATCTATCCTGTGCACTAGTATCTATCCTGTGAATTGTCAACAAGTTCATCCCATTTAAATCTCACAGCAACAGTGAAAAGTAAATTTGACTCAACCTTTCATTACACCTGGGGAAAATGAGACTGAGATAGGTGAAACAACCTGCACAAAAACATTCAGTGAGTAGATCACAAAGCCAAGTCTCAATCTCTTTAAACACCAAAGCCTACTCTTTTTCCCACTATGGTAGTGGTTTTCAAATTACGTTCCACAAAACTTAAAAGGTGCTTCATGGGCCCCAAATATTCAGTTGGATTTTTTTTAGAGTTTTAACTACTTCTAACAAAAGCAATGCTCACAAATTTTACAACATTGGCAGCCATTGATACGCTAGTTTTTGTTATCAGGTTCACTGGGCTTTATGCAGATCTCAGAAGAAAGCTGTTCCTACCAATACCTAGACATATGCTTGAACTTCAAGCAGCTGTGTCATGGTTAGAAAGACTGTAGCTCTATCCTGTTAATTCACGTGTGTCAATAGCCCCTCACACAAAATGGTATGAACAGGGATATACCTAAAGCAAACACACACTGCACTCAAATGTCAGGCCATGCTCAAACACATCAGTTTGGAAGAAGCAGCCACCTTGGCAGAGGAGAGCAGTAGTAAGCACATGAATACCTCCTTACATTTGGAAAGTGTTCCATTATTAACAGTTCAGTGTCTTTAAGATCAGTTTAAATGAATAATAAGTGTGCAAGGCAAGCTGTTAAAAATTGATTATTGTGATCCTATATTACTCATGTTTCCCATAAGCTGGTATTCAAACTACAGGCTTGATTAGACCCAAGTTCATTTTTTTCCTTTTCTTTTGGCATCATTGGTGATAGCTTATGCTTCCCACTGCATAGTATCAGGAGGCACACAAAATCTGGTTGTCCTACTTTAAGATGTCAATGGCCTACCATTGATATCTGGGTTCATCTGATATCAGTCTGCTCTCTCCTGAATTTTCAAATCAACCATTCATCTAATAGTTTTAGCAGCCATTGGTGACAGTTGCTTTGATTCTTTTATTAATTAGGGATTTTAAAAAATGGTAATCTTTAAGTTCTATTATTTCTCCTGCCTTTCAAAGCTGAGAAATCTGTATGCAGGTCAGGAAGCATCAGTTAGAACTGGACATAGAACAACAAACTGGTTCCAAATAGGAAAAGGAGTACGTCAAGGCTGTATATTGTTACCCTGCTTATTTAATTTATATTCAGAGTACATCATGAGAAACACTGGGCTGGATGAAGTACAAACTGGAATCAAGATTGCTGGGAGAAATATCAATAACCTCAGATATGCAGATAACACGACCCCTATGGCAGAAAGCAAAGAAAAACTAAAGAGCCTCTTGATGAAAGTGAAAGAGGAGAGTGAAAAAGTTGGCTTAAAACTCAACATTCAGAAAACTAAGATCATGGCATCTGGTCCCATCACTTCATGGCAAATAGATGGGGAAGCAATGGAAACAGTGACAGACTTTATTTTGGGGAGCTCCAAAAATCACTGCAGATGGTGACTGCAGCCATGAAATTAAGACACTTGCTCCTGGGAAGAAAAGTTATGACCAATATAGAGAGCATATTAAAAAGCAGAGACATCACTTTGCCAACAAAGGTCCGTCTAGTCGAGGCTATGGTTTTTCCAGTAGTCATGTATGGATGTGAGAGTTGGACTATAAGGAAAGCTGAGTGCCAAAGAATTGATGCTTTTGAACTGTGATGTTGGAGAAGACTCTTGAGAGTCTCTTGGACTGCAAGGAGATCCAACCAGTCCATCCTAAAGGAAATCAGTCTTAAACATTCACTGGAAGGACTGATACTGAAGCTGAAACTCCAATACTTTGGCCAACTGATGTGGAGAACTGACTCATTTGAAAAGACCCTGATGCTGGGAAAGATTGAAGGTGGGAAGAAAAGGGGACAACAGAGGATGAGATGGTTGGATGGCATCACTGATTCAATGGACATGAATTTGAGCAAGCTCTGGGGGTTGGTGATGGACAGGGAAGTCTTGCGTGCTGCAGTCCATGGGGTTGTGAAGAGTTGGACACGACTGAGTGACTGAACTGAAGTGAATCTTTAAGTTCTATTATTTATCCTGCCTTTTAAAGCTGCGATTCTCCTATAAACAAGAATTTTCTCTCATTAGGTATGAGGTTACCCTGAAATCAGTCAAATTTAGTATGCTGTAGATTAAACTAGATATATCAACTAAATGTGCATGTGGTTCTTATTTGGAACCTGAATCAAAGACCAACTGTTAACTTTTTTTAATTATTTTTTTTATTTATTTGGCTGCATTGGGTCTTAGTTGGGGCATGTGGGGTCTAGTTCCCTGACCAGGGATCAAACCTGGTTCCCCTGCATTGGGAGCTCAGAGTCTTAGCCACTGGACCACCAGGGAAGTCCCTGTTAACTTTTTTTAGAGGACAATCAGCAAAACTGAAAATTAACTGGGTAACAGATGTTAATTATAGAATTACAATTACTTTCTTGGTTGTGATATAGTCCTTCCATTGGATGAAAACTGATATATTTACCAGTGCAATTATATTACATCTTAGATTTGCTGTAAAATGTCTCTTCTCTGTTGAAGCTGGGTTGGCAAGTACATGGGATTTTGTAGTACTATTCTTTTTACTTTTACTTGTATTGTTTTCCATAATAAAATGTTTACATAAATTCAGTTCTTATGGATAAGAATGGATAAGAAAGCTGTGGTACATATACACAATGGAATATTACTCAGCATTAAAAAAAATCATTTGAATCAGTTCTACTCAGGTGGACAGAACTGGACCCTATTATCCAGAGTGAAGTAAGCCAGAAGGAGAAACAAAAATACAGTATACTAATGCATATATATGGAATTTAGAAAGATGGTAACGAGAACCCTGCATGCGAGACAGCAAAAGAAACACAGATGTATAGAACAGTCTTGTGGACTCTGTGGAAGAGGGCAAGGGTGGGATGATATGGGAGAATGGCATTGAAACATGTTAATTATCATATGTGAAATCAATCGCCAGCCCAGGTTTGATGCTCGGGGCTGGTGCATCGAGATGACCCAGGGGGAGGGAATCGGGAGGGAGGAGGGAGGGGGGTTCTGGAGGGGGAGCATATGTAAACCCATGGCGGATTCATGTCAATGTATGGCAAAACCAACACAATAAAGAAAATTAAAAAAAAACACCACTTAATGCATTTGCAAAGGATATCACAATAGTTCTGAAATTAAGAACAAAAGTCTGTTTTTTAGGCCACATGACATGTGAGATCCTAGTTTCCTAGCCAGGAAAAAGGTAAACTCCCTACACTAGGAGCAGGGAGTCTTAACCACTGGACTGCCAGGGAAGTTACCGAGAATGATGGTCTTAAAACATGGTTTGTTGGCTTGTTTGTTTTAAGTGAGTAATCTGTCAACATGGGACAGAGGTCAATTGGGCCATCACCATCATCATAGAGCACGGAAGAGCATGTCTTATGCTGAGAGCATCAGAATATTCTCAGTGCCATGCTGTTGTTCCATCACCCAACACAAAAATACAGCTGTCTCTGTAACTAACAATTTCCTCTTGAGGAGATGGGAATTCTTTCAATGACTAAAGATTTTTTATTGAGGCGGCCATTGTCTAAATTAGAGATGGACAAACTACAGTCTGCAGGCCAGCCCACCATATAGCCATCCTCATTTATGTACATACTGTCTATAGCTGCTTTATCACATATAACAGCAGAGTTGAACAGTTGAGACAGAGATCATTATAGCCCACACAGTCTAAAATATCTCCTATCTGATCCTTTACAGAAAAAAATTTGCCAGTCCCTTGGTATTAATAAAAAAATAAACTCCAGCATATAGACTTTTTAAAGTTAACTTATATCAGAAGAGAATAATATATCCTAAAGTGTTTATATTTATATGATTTATATATCAATATACCAAATTGAACTATCATATAACCCAGCAATTCTACTCCTGGGCATATACCCAGAAAAAAAAACGTAATTCAAAAAGATATATGCACCCAGTGTTCATTTCAGCACCATTTACAACAGTCAGGACATGGAAGCAACCTAAAAGTCCATCAACAGAGGAATGGATTATGAAGCTATGGTACATATATCAGTGGAATATTATTCAGCCATAAAAAGGAAAGAAATTGTGCCATTTGCAGAGACATGAATGGACCTAGAGACTGTTATACAGAGTGAAGTCAGAAAAGCAAATACCATATATTAATGCACATACATGAAATCTAGAAAAATGGTATAATCTTATTTGTAAAGCAGAAATAGAGATGCAGATGTAGAGAACAAACATAACAGGGAAAGGAGGGAGGGTGGGGTGAACTGGGAGATTGGGATTGACATACATCCACTATTATTTGAAAAATAGGTAACTGATGAGAACCTTGGAGAAGGAAACAGCAACCTACTCCCGTGTTCTTGCCATGAACAGAGGAGCCTGGATTACAGTCCATGGGGCTGCAAAGAGTCAGACACGACTGAGCACACATGAACAAATGAGAACCTACTGTATAGCACAGAGAACTCTACTCAGTGCTCTGTGCTGACCTAAAGGGAAAGAAATCTAGAAAACAGGGCATATACGTACAGCAGAAACTGACACAGCAGTGTAGAACAACAATACTCCAATAAAAAGTATCAATGTATCATTAATATTTTCTGATTTAACAAAGAACAGAATAGGGGGAGAAAATTGGTGGTTCAACAAAATTTTCATTACTAAAGGAATTGTAAAAGTAAAAAAAATGGAATCAAAAGACAAAACAATTTAAGAAGTGCTGTTTGCATTCTTGCCAAGTTCTCTGATGCACCTTCTGCTGTTGGCAGTTTTCTGACGATTTCCTGACTTTCCAGTGTCACACTCCACGCCTCAGGGTATGTCCTTGTGGCCCATTCCTTTATGGAGGAGATGCTTACTCTCCCAACAGAATATGCAACCAAGCACTTAGAACAAGTTTTGCCTTATCTTCTGAAAGGAAGGACTGAAGATTCAAGACTGAACTTGACAATAAAATTTTGGGGCACATACACAAGATCTTAGTGATAGGAAAACAAGGAACCAGAGCATGTGTTCACTCCTTTGTCAGAGAAATGAGGGAAGGGGAAGAGCAGAGTTCAGAAAGTCTCTGCCCATCTCTCCCCACTAGAATTAAGGGGTTCCACACATGCTCAGGGTAGATATTTAACAGCCAGATCACAGATCACTTGAAACCCACTCACTAGCTTCTTGAAAGGCTGACATAACCAGTTTGTTCATGATTTACAACCTGCAAACCTGGCAAAGAATAGTCTAGATCTTAAGATTTAGCAGAATTTTCAACTTTATTAAGGTAGTATGAGTCTTTTTCCCTGGGAGGGCAACCCCAAAGGCTAACCTTGGACTGAACAAGCATGATGAACGAGTCCTCACTATACCTTCAAGATGTGTTCATTGGACATCTTGTCATCAGAGGACACATACAAACGGATGAACACAGAATTGCTGTATTGGCCACGAAACGTTGCAAGGGTCTGCAGAAGGCTGAACTTTCTCTCTGACCAAACCCCTTCAGGACCGATATTAGATTCGAGCACAGGCCAGCGGAAAGGTGAGTGCCGCAGGATATGTAGCAATGGCTTGGCATCTGCTTTTTCAATCGCTTCTGCAAGGGAGTAAGTAGGAAGGGAGAGTTAGATTTGCAACTGGATCACCAAACTAGGAAGCACGTATATCTTCTCAAGAGAAAATTCCAGTAGGGCCCCAACCTAATTTTTTCAGGGAAAGGTAAAGTGGCTTGCCCATAACAACAGAGATAGAACTACCTATGACTCCCACTTCAATGTGACTGTCTAGGCCTGATGTTCTTGCCAGGAAAGCTAACGAGGAACCTCCCTGATATTCCCAACAATGGAAAGTGTGCTTACTATATCGACCAAAGCCAATAAGCAATGTTAAGCTGAAAACACTCTGCAAGACTAAGGAGCAACCCTAACTAAAGGAAACTGCTCAATAAAACTAATCACTCCCCAGTAAAAATGAATTATTGCTTCACACACTTGCATTGTCTTTTACTGCCCTCTTCCAGCTCACCAAATAACATCCCAAAACCTAAACAAGTCAACACATTTCCCAGAGGCACTAACCTCTTTCTGTAATAGCCTTGAGAAAGAGGACCAGGTAGAATATCCAGTGTCTCTTTTCATTCCAAACAGACCCAAGATGCTGTGACAGGCCTAAGGTCCCCAACAAAGATGCCTGTCAAGCAGATGGAGAAGTAGAAGGAGCCTGGCCTACCTGGAAATCTGGATCTCTCTAGGCCCCAGGAGGTTCCAAAGGACACAGTAACACTCCCAAGTGCCCTCCCTCATAGGCCCCCTCTCAAACCAGATCTAGCCTCCAGATTCAGCTTTCTGTACCACATGCAATATGGTTTGCCTTTCTGACCATATCCATGTCTCACAGACTGATACCCAAAGAATCTTGGCCATCAACAGGAGTAAAATTTTCCTAGTTGATCTAATAAGCTAGCAACAGACCATTAAGACAGAGGCAGTCAAAACCCAGCCTTGGAAAATGGCTCCTTTCTTTAAGCAACATTCTTAGTAGTTCTCTTTTCCCTTAAACAATATCTTTAAACATTAATAGAGCTCTGGAAAATAAGGGTGGTAAATTATTTTATTTTCTTTATTACTCACTCTCATTCATGCAAGATGAATAAAGAATTTTGGCTTTCTGTATGGCTTCAGTGTCCCGTCTTCTACTGATTGATTTCTCCAAAAGTGCTAGGAAGGTTAAAAAAGGATTCATTAGTATCCACCCACAGGTAATGCTGAGTTGGAGGTCATTTGAAAATCACAGTGCCAGCCTCCAGAAAATTAAATGTAAAGACAGACAACCCTAGAAAAGATAAATCTATAAAAGATATGCAGACAGCAGAAATGATTCCAAGTTGCTAGAGATTCAAATAAAAAATATTTAACATTCTCTTCTCCAGGGTTCTCCTACTTCCAACTGAGACTTGACCTTCTATGGGGGTTAACGTTTTCTGCCACCTACACACACACACACACACACACACACACACACACACACAGAATTCATTTTTTCAAGAACCAAAAATAACTGAATGCTATTCACTGTTTCTGCACCGTGTAATATTCCCAACAGAGGCAATTTCATCAGGGTTGGTTTCTTAAGATTTCTTCACAGTCCAGCCTCTCAGGGAGGTTACCTGGAAAAAATTTCTCATTAGAAGTTTTATTCAATGTTGCCTATATATGCTGTGGACCTGGTAAATGTTGTTTAGACAAGAAATGGAGAAGCAAAAATGGAAATTGCCCCTACCCAAACTGCCTGAAAACTTGTCCATTTACACATTCAAAGTCCTGGCCATTTAAAATGAGGCCATGTATACAAAATGGTTGCCAGCATGGACACAAGCCCACCTGGAAAATGATTTTCTATTTATAAAATCACTGATGCTATTGTTTGAAGGTAGAAAATGACAGCTGTCACTATTTCTTTAAATAAAGAAATAAGAAAGCTAAAGACTCAATAAAAACTACCCTGCCCACAAAATAACACCTTGGATGTACTTAAGAGTACCAACAAGAAGCTTCTTTACCAACAAGAAGCCAAGTCAAAGAATTCCCACACAGCACCATGGCGCTGCCTACACTGAGCTATGTCAAATTGCAGTTGTCAGGGCACTTGGCATTTATTTCTGAAACAACCTAGCAGCCTCCAAATGATACAACAGATGCTCCTACAGTACTTTGAATAGCTTCAAGATACAACGTACAGAGTTAATCAAATTAATAAATAATAACATATTCCCTACAGCAGAAATCTACTTCTAAACTAGAAGTTCTACATTTCAAAAAATGCAACCTAGAGCTTCTGTCTAGTTTTCTGTAAGCATGTAAATATCAAGTAAGTCCAGATAACTAGATATTTTCAAATAAAATAAATTGAGTTCAACGTGGGCATTTTCAAGTATTCCAACTTGTTTCTTTCTTGTGTATTATCACAGCAATAAAAGTGGGATAACTATCCCCAAGGATAAAGGAAGGGGATTTCTTTTTTTAATAAACAGAAATCTCTAAAACTATACCTACATATATTTCTATTCAAATCAGATCATGTGCCTTTCCACCACACTGCTTCCACAGTCACTGGATTGCTGGGGAGACATATTTGAAAGTAAATAAACCAAATTTCATTTGGAGATGTAATATCATCCTGATGTTATAAACATTCCACAGGCTGCAAACATGAATACGCTGGGGACCAAAAAAGAGCCATGACACAAAAGAACTCAAAATAGGCCATGTCAGCCTGAGAATGTATCCAGGGCACTCTGTGTATCATGAGAAGGGGAAAAGAGAACACATATATGCTAAGTAGGGCAATACCAAAACACTAACCGTGCACAGATATCATTAATTCTTATGTGTCAAAATTCTAGTTTCTGTACCATAACTTGGCCTTTGAAACAAATTCAGCTGCCGCAGGTTCCTTTTCCTACCATTCCCTTTTCCTCCCCTTCTCTTCAAACCCAATCAGGCAGGAGAATGTTGATATGCAGACCGTGTTGGGACAATCAGCTGGCAGCATCCATTTTATGTATCTCTGTATTTCAGTTAGTGGTAAGAAGTATAAAAGCTAGCCTAGAGAGTCATTAATGAGTAGAAAACAAACCCTAACAAAGGCAATTATTCGGGTTATTAAAATGTCCTTAAAGAACTGAGGACTCACGGGTCACCCATATAAGGGTATTCCTATCATAGTCTGCATTGTTTCCGGGAAGATTTCTCAGTCTCCTGTCACCTTCATCTAGGTATTTCCAACAGTGTTACAACAGAAAAGGAAAACTCCAGTTCATCATGACCTAGAGTGCAACAACCTTCAGACTTGAAAATCAGAGTGCCTATGATGATTAAAATTTGATGTGTGTGTGTGCATGCATGCACATGTGAACATGTATACAGGGTAATTTTTCTTCTCACTACACTCAGTCAAATAAAATTGGTTTTGTCCCCCAAAAGGCAAAATAACAGACACAGTCAAGGGGGTGGGTTTTCAATCACAAATACACGGGTTCCAGTTGCAGCTTGCTGCCTCTTTTAGCTGGAACTTGAGCAAGTTACTTAATCTCTCCAAGCCTCAGTTTCTTCACCTGTAAATCTGTACAAATAATAGTGCCTATCTCCTGAAGCTGTGGTGACAATCAAACACTATAATGCACAGAAAAGTCCCTTCTCAATGCCACAGCACATGGTAAGTGATCGATCAACAGTAGCTTTAACAGGCTTCCAAGCTGAGTTAGCTATACACAGAATTGTAAATTAATCAAGCTCATTTCTAGTGCTTCCTCCATAAATGTTTTTTCCTCCTCCCTCTTCAGGATATCAGTAGCCAAAGGCCTTCTGCTAACCCAAGACACCGGTACTCCTCGTATACGACTCTTGTACAAACTAGATCTGCCCTACCAACCAAGGAAAAGCCCATGCCCTCGGCATTTCCTCTGCTTCTACCATAGAGACAATAGAGAGGAGGTTTGAAAATACCCTGCCTGCATTCCTCATCCTCGACAGCAAGGCCTTTTCTTTATGTAAACTTTTTCAGTGAAATTATACCTACAGAAATGTGCCCAAATCATAATTTGAAGGATTTTCATGGAGTAAACACCCACATAACCAACATTCTGACCAGAACCCCAGGAGCCCCTTGTGCTCCCTTCCAGTCACTATCTCCAATCAAGACAATCAACATCTTCTTTTGTGAAGTGCTTACTCAATTCTGTTTCTCACATTTCTATTGGTAATCTATAAACCAGTTCCTTATTGATTTATAGAATTTCTTTATATATTCTACACACACAAGTCCTTTGCTGAGTATTTGTACTGCAGTCTTCTTCCATTTCATAGACTTCATTTTCCTAATTGTATCATGTAATGAGTAGAAATATTAATGCAGCCCAAAGTGATCAGTGATCATTTTTTTTCCATCTTGGTAAGCATGTTTTGTGTCTTATTTAAGAAATCTTTGCCTACCCTGAGGTCATGAAGATAGCATCCAATGATTTCCTCTAGAATCTTTACTGGTTCACATTTAGATCTACAGTCCATATGAAAACTGCTTTTGCCCATACCTTTGTAATACAGACTTGGCCTCACAGGGGATGAATCATGAGAGAATTTTCATAAAGAAGTATTTTTGATCATTGGGCCTCAAATATTATCCCAACATAAAATTGGCATTAACAATATCTATTCTCCACTAGATCAAGTGCTCTCTGGGGCAGGAACCTGGGTCACATTCATCTTCGAACACCAGAGCTTAGCAATTGCCATGGCTGGTGTTCAATGTCTGCTGAGTCAAATTTCTCTCAAGGAAAGTCTGAGATTTCTGCACAAATGAAATGTGAGAAACTGGACTTCTCTTATTATTTCTTTTTATAATCAGCAATGTCTTGATTATACTAACATCCGTAATCTCCTTTTCTCACATTCCAGTCCCTATATCACACAATGAGATCCAAGATTTCATCTGTTTTTTGTGAACATGATTTTTTAAAAATTATTTATTTACAGCTGTGCTGGGTCTTTGTTGCTGCATTTGGGCTTTCTTTAGCTGCAGTGAGTGGGGTCTACTCTCTTCTTGTGGAGCATGGGCTCTGGAGCATGCAGGCTTCAGTAGTTGTGGCACATAGGCCTGGCTGCCCCACCACAGCTCGTGTAATCTTCCCGGACCATGGATCTAACCTATGTCCCTTGCACCGGCAGGTGGGCAAATACTGGTTTTTAAGCTACCCAAGACTTTTTTCACCAACGGTTGTGGGTCAACCATCCACTTCCTGTTCTTCTATGAGGGAGGGGGGAGGGGGACACACAGCATTCCACCTCCTTTAAGCACAGAAGCCAGATATGACTATCAATTCTACTCATTCAGTCTACTTCTGCTCAGACAGGGCCTTTATTGACAGCTCTGGAATAAGACAGCATTCCAAAGGAACAATGATTCTCCTGAGGACTTGGCAGTCCCCTGATAAGTCGGGAGCTCAGGATAGTCGCGTTCAGCTCAGGCCAACCATTTGGAGTTTCTGCAATATTTAAAACTTTCCCAACCAAGACTTTTCAAAAACTCCACATGCAGAAAGTTTTAGGCCTGTGAGCAAACACCTACCAAGAACTCTGGTATTAAGCTGATGCCATTTAAAGAAGATGGCTCTCAGAACACAGGAATTCTTCACTTGATCTTAGCCAAAAGGTTGAGAAGTAATGAACACAGGGATTCTTTCAAAACTCGCTCCTCTGTGTTCTTTCTCAGACCCTGTAATCCTTCTGTGTGCCAGTTCTAAAGGGGACTCTCTGGCTACTTGCTAAGAGTTTGCTGGAGCTGTTTGCCTGATTTGCTTAATAGAAGCAGCAACTGCATTCTAAAACCTTGTCAAATTGAATTCTCAATTTCATGCAGATAAGTATTTCCCTCAGAAATCAGGGAAAGTGTCTTTTTAATTCTAGTGAGACAAAGTACATGAAAACTCACAACTTTAGAAAACCAGATCTACATTTTAAGGGAAAATGTGCCCTTCCACACCTATATAATAAACAGAATATTCTCTAGACATCTATTTTTTTTTAAACCTATCATACAATGGTCTGGTTTCTCCTTTGGTGGTACTTAAAAACCACCTTTGGCTAGTCCATGGTTGAATGTCACCTCTAATCTTACTATTTTTAGTCTCTGTTGATTTTCCAGGCTACAGACTTCAATTTGGTTTCCAGGCTCCTCAGTTTATTTACCGTACTAAAAAATTTCATTTTTCTAACTCACACTTCATGGGTATTAAATTCTTATGCAGTTAGACGTGGAGACTCTAAATCAGCTTGCAAAGCCCGTTGTTATTCTCATTAAAAAAATAAAATCCAAGTTAACTAAGTCATGGTCTGTGGATCCCATAACCCTCATGTTTTCACACGAATTGTGTGACACTTGACTTTGCAGTTCCTCAGCCCCATAGCCGGTCAAGCATGGGATTAACTGAGTCTGTTTGACATACTGAAAAGACAATAAGAGCTGATATTTCTCATTCTTCTAGAAAACTCCCACCCAAACATAGGGAGAGAAGCTGTGAGAAGGCTTTCCTCTGTTCATTTTTTATGATTGTCTCATAAATGATAATTGTTGCTTGGCATTAGCTTAAGAAAAAGGGACAGAAATTATTTTAGGGACATTAAAAACCTCTAACTCATCAATCTAAATCATGGGTTACCAAATAACATAAAAATATCCCCATTTTAGCTTCAAGGACCTCTTTGTCCAGAATGAAATTAATTTTGTACAACTGCCAGACACTACAAAAGTCTAACAGAAGGTAACTCTTTTATTATGTTCATTTGTTGTAAGTGAATTTTTAAGGATTTCGCTTATCAGGATCACACTTCAAAAGAATTTAAATTTTAAAATCACTCTTTGATGGCATAGCATTACAATGAATCTGCCAATATGATATTTTAACTCATAAAAATAGCTTTCCTATTTAGATAATTTGTATCTTAGCAGATAATTCAATGTAAGGCCTGTGCTGAACTTAAAGAGTCATTAAAATTCATCTTCAGTTTTTTCCTATAGGACAAATATTAATTACACTTTTCCTGCCTATTTCTACCATCTTAACATTACAAGGAAAAGGCCACGTATGGTTACATACCCCCACCGTGGTCCTTCCTGAGCAGTCCTGAGACATTCCAGGACCCTGGTGACAGCATTCATTTATTAAGTACCTGCTCTGTGCCGGGTGTATTATGCATGACCTCAATTAATCCCCCACCAACCCTAAACAACATGTATCATTAACCCTAGCCTACAGGCAGGAAAACTGTAATAACTTGTCCAAGGAAACTCAGCTAGTAAAGTTAGAGCTTGGATTTGGACCCAGGTCCTTGACTTTTGCTCATTTGACAAGCAGGTGCCCAGCAAAATTCTGCAAGTTTCTTTCCTATGAAAGAACAAGGCTCCCAGGTGGCTAAACCAGAGGCAGTCCTCATGGACTTTCTTGACAGAGCTCTTCATCACATTAATAACTGAAAGAAATGCCTTCCCAGGTTATACTGAGACTGGTTTTTGCAGCAGTGGAGTGTGTCTGTACTGAGCCACCTACCCACTTTGCCCTGTAACCCTATTTGAGACCAAGGACACACACTCCTGAGGTCCCAGTCAGAGGTAGGAGGCCTGGTGAGGTTTGATTAAAACAAAATTAGCTTGTCACTAAAGCTTAACTTCACATTATGTCCTAGTACAAACCAGTGGTTTCCAAACTTGAGCATGCATCAGTATCATGAGAAGGGCTTCTTTTTGTTTTTATTGGAGTATAGTTGATTTACAATATTATGTTAGTTTATGGTCTATAGCAAAGTGATTCAGGTATGCATATATATATTCTCTTTCATATTATTTTTCATTATGTTTTATTATAGTATATTGAATATAGTTCCTTGTGTTATACAGTTGCACCAAATTGTTAATCTATTTTATCTATAGTAGTTTATATCTGCTAATCCTAACTTCCTAATTTATCCCTCCCCCCACCTCTTTCCCCTTTGGTAATGATTATTTTCTAGGTCTGTGAGTCTGTTTCTGTTTCATAGGTAAATTCATTTGTATCATATTTTAGATTCCATATATAAGTGATATTATATGGCAGTGTATTTCTCTTTCTGACTTACTTCACTTGGTATGATAATCTCTAGGTCTATTTCTCCAGGCCAGACTACTGGAGGGGTAGCCTTTCCCTTCTCCAGGGGATCTTCCAAACCCAGAGATCAAACCCAGGTCTCCCACATTGCAGATGGATTCTTTACCAACAGAGCCACAAGGGAAGCCCAAGAATACTGGAGTGGGTAAACTATCCCTTCTCCAGTGGATCTTCCTGACCCAGGAATTGAACTGGGGTCTCTTGCATTGCAGGCAGATTCTTTACCAACTGAGTTATCAGAGAAACCCCTCATGTTGTGGCAAATGACATTATTTCATTCTTTTCATGGCTGATTGTACATTCCATTGTGTATATATACCACATCTCCTTTATTCATTCGTCAATGGACATTTAGGTTACTTCCATGTCTTGGCTACTGTAAATAGTGCTATGAACACTGGGTGCATGAATGTATTCAAACTAGAGTTTTCTCTGTATATATGCCCAGGAGCAGGATTGTTGGATCATATGGCAACTCTATTTTTAGTTTTTGAAAGTCTCCATCCTGCTTTCCACAGTGGCTGCAGCAATTTACATTCTCATTAACAGTGTAAGAGGGTTCCCTTTTCTCTACACCCTCTCCAGCATCTGTTATTTGTAGACTTTTTAATCATGGCCATTCTAAACAGTGTTAGGTGGATATGTCACTGTAGTTCTGATCAGCATTTCTCTAATAACTAGTGAGCATCCTTTCATGTGCCTATTTGCCATCTGTATGTCTTCTTTGGAGAAATGTCTGTTTAGGTCCTTCTCATTTTTTATTGGCTTTTTGTTGTTGTTGCTATTGAGTTGTATGAGCTGTTCATATATTTTTTATTAAGCCCTTGTTTGCCACATCATTTGCAAATGCTTTCTCCAAGTAGGCTGCTTTTTGTTTATGATTTTCTTTGATATGCAAAAGCTTGTAAGTTTGACTAGGTTCCATTTGTTTATTTTTGTTTTTATTTCTGTCACCTTGGGGGACAGACCTGAGAAAATATACTTTATGTCAGAGTATCATTGGCCTATTTTCTTTTCTAGGAGTTCCATGGTGTCATATCTTATGTTTAAGTTTTTAAACCATTTTGAATTTATTTTTGTGTATGGTGAGAGGTTGTGTTCTTACTTTATTGGTATACATGTGTCTGTCCAGCTTTCCCAACACCACTCGCTAAAGAGACTATCTTTTATCCATTGTACATTCTTGTGTCCTTGTTGAAGATTGAATGTAAATGCATAGGTTTATTTCTGGGCTCTCTAGTTTGTCCCATTGATCCACATATATGTGTTTGTGTCAATATCACACTGTTTGGATTACCATTACTTTGTAGTATTATTTGAAGTCTGAGAAAGTTATGCCTCCAGCTTTCTTCTTTTTCCTCAGGATTGCTTTGGCAAATCTGGGTTTCTTATGGCTCCATATATATTTTAAGATTATTTGTTCTAGTTATATGAAAAATGTCATGGGTAATGTAATAGGTAATTTGCACTCGTTTCCCATGCTGGTTAGGTTATGCTCAAAATCCTTCAAGCTAGGCTTTGGCAGTACTTGAATCGAGAACTTCCAGATGTAGAAGCTGAGTTTAGAAAAGGCAAAAGAACCAAATATCAAATTGCCAACACTTTTTGGATCATTGAGAAAGCAAGAGAATTCCAGAAAAACATCTACTTCTGTTTCATTGACTATGTGAAAGCCTTTGATTGTGTGGATCACAACAAACTGTGGAAAGTTCTTAAAGAGATGGGAATACCAGACCACCTGACCTACGTTCTGAGAAACCTATAAGCAGGTCAAGAAGCAACAGTCAGAACTGGTCATGGAACAATGGAATGGTTCCAGATTGGGAAAGGGGTATATCAAGGCTGTATTTTGTCACCCTGCTTATTTAACTTATATGCAAAATACATCATGCAAAATGCCAAGCTGGATGAGTTACAAGTTGGAATTAAGACTGCCAGGAGAAATATTAACAATCTCAACTATACAGATGCTACCACTCTAATGGCAGAAAGTGAAGAGGAACTAAAGAGTCTCTTGATGAGGGTGAAAGAGGAGAGTGAAAAAGCTGGCTTAAAACTCAACATTCAAAAAACTAAGATCATGTCATCTGGTCCCATCATTTTATGGCAAATAGAAGGGGAAAAAGTAAAAGCAGTGACAAATTTTATTTTCTTGGGCTCCAAAATCACTGCAGATGGTGACTGCAGCCATGAAATTAAAAGATGCTTGCTTCTCAGAAGGAAAACTATGATAAACCTAGACAGCATATTAAAAAGCGAAGATGGACACAAAGGTCCATCTAGTCAAAGCTATCATTTTTCCAGTAGTCATGTATGGATGTGAGGGTTGGATCATAAAGAAAGCTGAACACTGAAGAACTGATGCTTTTAAACTGTGGTGCTAGAGAAGACTCTTGAGAGTCCCTTGGACAGCAAGGAGATCAAACCAGTCATTCCTAAAGGAAATCAACCCTGAATATTCATTGGAAGGACTGATGCTGAAGCTGAAACTCCAGTACTTTGGCCACATGATGTGAACAGCTGACTCAATGGAAAAGACCCTGATGCTGGGAAATATTGAAGGCAAAAGAAGAATGGGGCAGCAGAGCAGATGAGACAGTTGGATGGCATCACCAACTCAATGGACATGACCTTGGGCAAACTGTGGGAGATAGTCTGGACACAGGAAGGCCTGGCATGCTGCAATCCATGGGGTTGCAAAGAGTTGGACACAACTTAGCAACAAAACAACAACAATAATTTGATAGGGATCAACATTAAATGTGTAGATTGCTTTGGGCAGTATGGCCATTTTAATATTATTTCTTTCAATTCGAGAGCATGGGATATATTTCCATTTCTTTGAATATTCTTTCATTTTCTTTATCCATGTTTTATAGTTCTTAGAATAAGTCTTTCACCTCCCTGATCACGTTTATTCTTGTTTTATTTTTTGATGTGATTTTAAAAGGGATTTTTTTTACTTTCCTTTTCTGATATTCATTGTTAGTATAAAAAATATAACAGATTTCTGTATGTCAATCTTGTATCCTTCTCCCTTGCTGAACTCATCTATCAGTTTTAGCTGTTTTTGTGTGGAGTGTGTAGAGTTTTCTACATATAACATCATGTCATCTGCATATAATGACAATTTTACCTCTTCCAATTTGCATGCCTTTTATTCCTTTTCTTCTCTGATTGCTGTGGCTAGGACTTCCAATACTGTGTTGAACAGAAATGGTAAGAGTGAGCATTCTCATCTTGTTCCAGATTTTAGCAAGAAGGTTTTCAGCTTTTCACCTTTCAGTAGTATACTGGCTGTGGGTCTGTCAAAGGGGGTTGTTAATACAGAGTGTTGGGTCCTTTTGCCAGAGTGTCTGATGCAACAGGTCTGGGGTGGGGCCCAGGAATTTTCATTTCAAACAAATTCCTAGGTAATGCTGATGCTGAGGCAGAAGAACATACTTTGAGAACCACTACTTTCAACCAATAGCACGCACCATCCCTCCTCTCCATCTCCAACTTTACTAAAGTAGAGTTGACAGTTATTAGTAGTCCTTCTGGATGCCTGTGCCTCCAGGATATCACCAGTCCAGATTTCCTCCTCCCCCATTCCCCACCTCACCCAAAGTCAGATCAGGACCTTTACCTTTTCTTTGCTGACTTCCTCACTCTGCAGCTCCATTTTAATTCAATGTGAACATTCTACAAGGAGAGCTTTACTTTTTTTGCCCTGGAAACACTCTCCTTGCATTGGTCTATTTAGGTCTAAGTTAGTCCTCAGTTCTTTAAAACCCAGCTGTGAAAAGTACCCCAATGTTCATCACTGCATTGTTTACAATAGCCAGGACATGGAAACAACCTAGATGCCCATCAACTGACGAATGGATAAGAAAGCTGTGGTACATATACACAATGGAATATTACTCAGCATTAAAAAAATTCATTTGAATCAGTTCTACTCAGGTGGACAGAACTGGAGCCCATTATCCAGAGTGAAGTAAGCCAGAAGGAAAAACAACAATACAGTATACTAACGCATACATATGGAATTTAGAAAGACAGTAACGAGAACCCAGCATGCGAGACAGCAAAAGGAACGCAGACGTATAGAACAGACTCGTGGACTCTGTGGATGAGGGTAAGGGTGGGATGATATGGGAGAATGGCATTGAAACATGTTAATTATCATATGTGTAATCAATCGCCAGCCCAGGATTGATGCTCGGGGCTGGTGCATCTAGATTTCCCGGGGGGAGGGAGGAGGGAGGGAGGTTCTGGAGGGGGAGCATATGTAAACCCATGGCAATATCATGTCATTGTATGGCAAAACTAATAAAAAAAAGTCCCTTTCTTAAAAATGAAATGCAATATGGATTTGAGGTGAGAGTCAATTCACTGGCTTAAGAGAAAAAAAAAAGCAGCACTATGCCAGTAAGACTTCCAAAACAAAAAAGACAACACAGGACAGCTATTTTCAACTCCTGCTTATACCACACCCTATGGAGAGGAAGAGTGGGATAAATACTGCATCCCTGAAATCCTAAAAAATCTGAGCTCCAGACTTCACGAGTCCTCTCTCATCTATGACAGCAGCATCAAAACACTGTAAACATAGGTTTAAAAAGCCACTTCCCAACTAACTCCTGTGTTCACTCCCACCTTCCATGAGGAGGTGAGAGCAGCAGAGGTTCTATTCTTGGCTATTCAAACCATAGTGTGTGGTCGAGGGAGGCTGTCCCTCTAAAATTGGGTTTCTGACAGTGAGGGATCTGGAGCTGGGCTTTCTTTCTTTTCCCTACCTAGAATCCTCTCCTGTAAAACAAAGGAAGCAATAGCATCCTTGGCACAAGCAGAGGACCCAAAAGAGCTGGTCAGACCAGAGTTAACTTCCACACCCACTGGCTGTGGCTACAGCTCCCCTAGCTGATTCTTCCAGGTGTCTGGAGATGTTTCCAAAAAAAGTAGTGGGGGAGATATAGAGAGAAGACAATGACCCTTCATGCTGAAGTTAGAGAGAAGAGGATACCTAATAATGCTTGAGGTTTTCTGTAACAAGGAAGACAAACTCTACCTTAATCTGGATCCCAAGCTAAAAACAAAACAGCACACTGGGGCCTTCTGCACTGATCTCCATACTTCAACCCTTTCCTCCAAGCCATGCAGCCAGGATGCTCTGGCAAAACTCATCGCGCATCAGCACACCCTGACATGACATTTACAAATGGCTTCCCACCGCCCGAGGATAGAAGCTAAAACTTTTAAATGGCCTACAAGGCCTACATGTTCTAGTCCCTCCTCTCTCTTCAGTTTTGTCTTATGTCCCCTTTCCCTTCCAACTCTGAGCTCCAATCACACCAGGCTTCTTGAGTTTCCTCAAAGGCACCAGCTGGACAGAGCCGGTGCTCATGCACCTCTTTCCGCTAGAGTTAAAATTGGAGACATTTGAAATGTTAGACCCATAATCTATGGGGGACAAATTATATGGCTGGATTGGTTTGGGCAAGTCACATAATTTTCTTGACCTTCGCTTCCTCGGATGTAGGGCAAAGACAGAAATAAACAATGATGGCAACATCACAGAATTAGAATAAGGAACCATAGAGAAAACAAATGATTTGCTAAAGGAATAAAATTAGTAACAAAAAAAGTTAAAGCAGTAAAGTCAATCACCAGCCCATGATCACACAGCTAAGAGGTGATGGAGGAAGGATTAGAAATCAGATGT
>ML662331.1:703772-719597 GCA_007570785.1 Antilocapra americana | reverse complement strand
ACATCTGATTTCTAATCCTTCCTCCATCACCTCTTAGCTGTGTGATCGTGGGCTGGTGATTGACTTTACTGCTTAACTACTTCTATTTCCTCATTCCCAAAAAGCAGATAAACCTTCCCATCTTACAGGCTTGTAAGGAGTTCAATTTAGAGACTTCAAAAAATGTAGCAAGTGTATTATTTAATAAGGTCACCTCTATAAAGTGCCTAGACTGTCAGGCCCTTCTCTGTGTGATGTACTCTTATGACTTTGGGAAGTGAGGGGATCTATTAAAGGCTCACTTCACAGCAATGAGTCAAAAATACCCACATTAGTAGTAAATCAGGGGAGAAATGAGGATTTTTCCACATTGTAAAGATGCTCAATTCATCCACACCTTCAAGGTGCAGTTGAAAAGTTCTCAGAATTGAGGATGAGAGCTCAGCTGAAATCATCTAATCAAAGAGTTAGGAAATGGGAGGATGAAATGTTCAACTCCATTTGTCCATGCATTTGTGCACAACCAACTATTTAATTTTTCTGGTGACTGAGTTTTGCCACTGACCAATTAGGAATAGCATAAAGGTAAATGATTGTCCCATTTCTCTAAGACATTCAAGACCCAGGAAATCTGAGTCATCTGCTTCTGCTGTGAAATCTGGATGACCCTTGGACATTCCTGCCCAAATCCCATTTTTCTCAGCTCCATTGTTATTCCTGCTTCTGGCAGCCAGCACCAGGAACACGTGGGAACTTGGCAGAACTTCAGGAATCGTTACCACCAAAGCTCACGTGGGTAGGCTTTGAATTGTTACCACCAAAATTTAGGACTTTTATTCCCTTTTTAGTCATCTTCTTTCAGGAAGTGGCTTTTCAAAAATACACAACCCTTCTGAACAACTACAAAGTAAAACACATTACACACACCAACCATTCAAAAAAGAGTGTGGGCAGGTTGGGAAGAATCATTGCAGGTGTATATATGTCTTTCTCAGGATGTGAATATCCTGTGTCATCAGTCATGCCAAAAAACTTATATTTAGTCAAAGGATCCCAAATTTAGTTGGCAATCTTCTAAAGTAAAATGTTTTTTATCTTCCTACAACATTCAATCTAACTAACAGGAAACTTTTCATTATGTGTTGCAATATTTACACTACAAATGTGCCCCCTCATCTGTTTTTCTACTTCTTTTTTTTCATGTAGAGCATTTCTAGGCTGTCATTTCACTTTTCAGAAACCTCAGCTTCCTTGCCCAAGTCAAAACTCTCAAAATGGATTCTGACATCCTTCAGCTGCCCATCTCACTCCTGTCATCTCTCACCAACAGCCCTGCTCATTCCTTCCAACAGAGCCAAGTTCACTCCAGCACCTCTAGATTTACAGGCCCCCTCCATCCCCTGCCATTCCAAATTCAAACAAGAGTCCCCATCTTCAAGATCAGATGACAAGCAAGCTCTTTCATACACCACATAACATGTATTTATGAATGAAGACACTACTTTGTGTATTACTACTTCCAATCATTTGCACTGTTTAGAAATATTTTCAACTATACTATGGTAAAACGTGTATCATCTCTAGCTGGGCACTGACCTTTTAACTCTCTGCTTTCATAATAGATATTTGGCAATAGATAGTAATTTCATATATAAATACATTTGTTCATAGGTAAGCCCATAAAAGCTTGCACTTAATCACTTCAAGGCTTGGCATTGGCACAAACTCCAAACACGTATCTCTGGTTTCATCTAATATCCTCATAAACACCTATTAACTTTTGGTAATGTGTTCGTTACTCAGGGATTCTAGACAGCAAACTGTTCAAATATCTGGGTATGAATGGACTCATGGGACTGTGTAATAGCCATCTCCACTCAAGACACCTGAATTAGGATGTATGGTAAAGCTAAAGTAAAATAAAACCATACCTTTTTGAGGCATGACCCAACAATCTTTACATAGGCAGGGGTTCTTAATCTTCTTCGTGACATACATCCCCTGGGCAAACTCTTAAAACCCATGGGCCATTCTCAAAATAATGTCTACAAGAACCTAAGAAACACCGGTTTATAATGGAACCCAGTTATTTCAAAATACAGTTAACAAAACAGTTGTTTTACTGTTTAAAATCATGATAGATGCACTACTTCATTAATTCATTAAATAAGATCTCACATCAAGTCTAGCCACCACTATGATTTTGAAGTGGTGACGTAGGTAGATGCCATTTCAAGATAGCTGTAACATCTGTATTAAGGTTTTTAAAAATTATGATTCCCATTGGTAACCAAATCACAGCTTACAAACCAGAGTTTGTAAACTACAGTCATAATTAAAGAAAATGCTAAAGTTCCATCAGAGGTTAGTGCAAATAAAGATGCTTTTTTTGTTTTCCTATTCAAGTCCCTGAATTCTATCAACAGCTCTCTTGAGGTGACATGAGTCCAAACTAAAGATCCCTTAGGGATGAGGAAAAGAAAAGAGAGAATGGAAATGGGTATAACTAACAACAACAAAAACAGTAGAATCCAAAGAAGACCGAGAGCAACCTAAAATGACACTTTTCCTTTCACTAATTCCCCTTTCCTCTTCTCTTTCCCTACAGGAGAGACTTAAAACTCATATACACCCTTGAGAGTGTTGTCTGACCAATTAGATTATCAAGACTTTTCAGGGTTTGAGGTCATGACCAAGGTCTGGCAATACAGTTGGGAAAACACAAATATCCTAACCTATTGTTTTCATCCCCATGATGCTTCTTTCCTGATCATCTGACTCTTTTATGCAGGTGGGCAAGCATAGATGAGAAAAGCAAATAAGTATGTATACAAACAAGATAATTTCAGATGGCTATACAAACCACAGAGAACACCTACAGAGTAACAGGATAGAGGGGGACTGTAGATGGGATTAGAGAACTATTTTTGCTAAAGGTGTTCTTTGATCCTTCTCTATCAGTGAAATAAATTTGAATTTATTCACAGATAGCTCACCTTTCTAATAGCCGATTCAGGACTCTAGAGCAGCACTGTCTGATAGAAATATTATCCAAGCCAAATATATAATTATTAATTTCCTGTTGCTATATTTGAATAAGTAAAACAAAAAAGGTGAGATTATGTTTAATAATATATTTTATTTAACCCAATGTATCTAAAAATATTTCAATACGTAATATGATGAAATAAATCATCAATTTATTCGTGAGATATTTTTACATGTTTTCTAAATGAAGTCTCTGAAATTTGGTGTATACTTTACATTTACAGCACATTTCAATTCCAGCTAGCCATATTTCAACTGCTCAAAAGCCACATGTGGCTAGTAGCTATCATACTGAAAAGTGTAGCTAGAGTCTTTTATTATTACTTTTGGCCATGCTGCATGGCTTGTGGGATCTTAGTTCCCTGAACAGAGAGCAAACCCAGGCCCTGGCAGTGAAAGTGCCAAGTCCTAACCACTGGACAGCCAGAAAACTCCCTCTAGAATCTTGATTACAGTACCTACTGAAATATTTTGTGATGTGCAGATTTTTAATTTCTACACAGTAATCTTGAGGCGGCTCATTAACTTCTACATCCTCCTATGCCTAACACAATATCTCTTGCTGGATGCAAATGAGAAAGTTTGAATTCTGATTGCTACTGGCAACAATCTAAGCCAAGCAGACTTAGAAAGTATGAGACAATGGATGTCAGAGTAGAAACAAAGAAAGAAATGTGATCCTTAGTTTCAGTTGCTAGATCAACCCTTACCTGAAGTCCACATGATTACTAGATATTTTGGTTACTTGAGCCAACAAATTGTCTTTATTGCTTAGGCCAGTCTGGGTTTATGTGTTACTTGTGATTAAAAACAACTGGCGCCAGGAAAAAAGTAAAAGCTCAGAAAATAGTCCTGTGTTCACAGATTAATTAATACAATCAAAATGCTGTCTATTTCAATCTATTTGAAGTGAGCACATTGCCCCCAAATCAAAGAGCATACAACTCAGAATAAATGTTATGAATAGATGTGGTTCTTATCAAGTGTACCCAACTTATTTGCAATATTAATCACTACAAAAGAAAAGCTACATTAAAGCCACAGGGGGAAAAATTAGATCTTAAAATAAAAAGATCTAATTTTGGAACAGGCAGGAGTCAAAAAGTAAGACAAGGATATGCACTAGGGGTGGAAATGGATACACAGAAAGAAAATCTAAAATGCTGACTGTCACAACTACCAGAACACAGGCTCCTACACATGGTGGCCATTCTCAAGGCCTCTTTACTTTCTTAAGCTATTTAGAAACAGTTCATGCCCTAGAGGTAAATGCACATTTTCACAGAGTCTTCAGGAGGAAATTCATTTCTGTATTCGAAGTAAATGTCTCCTAACAGGAAATTGCTAAACTTTTTAAAATTTGACAACTTCTTTCCCCTTCCTCACACTACATGAACCCACACTTCTACCCTACCCATGCTCAAATGAGGTACTGCAATTATGAAAAATAGAAACCACACCAACAAAAAACTTCAGGTAAAATAATCTCATTTCACATTCTAAGTCTTTAACACAGGCCTAGATCTTTACACAGCCTCTCTCTGTGCACACAGGACTCATAACAGCGTATATATAACTTGGCAAGTTGTTGCTTCCTGGGTAGCCCCATGAAAAAGAGGCAGAATAGTCAGAAAAAAACAGGAATCTGCTCTGAGTGGGCATATTTGGTCTATATAGCAGATTCAATGAGGCCTACATGGGCTGAGTTTTCACCAGTAATAAAAAGCGCACCACAGTGACTGGCTGCACATTAGCACTTCTCCGTCACGTCCCCAATTTGTTTTTTCAAGTCTGACATCATTTGTTTCAAAGAGCTTAATGACATCAAGGGTCAATTTGGCATATCACGATACTATGTCATGGCATGAGGAAAATGACACAATTAACTATGTCTTCAATGATCTGAACTTTCTAATTATCAAATGAGTTTACAGGAGCTGAACTGTAAGTTTTCAGCTTTTTAGTATCTGCAAAAGATGATCTAGCTAGGATCACTAACAGGAAAAACAAGATTATAGGGGGGGTTATTTAATTATGAGAATCCTTTAAATCTCAGCCAGCAGGTATTTACAAATAAATAACCAATCTATGAATCACAGTCATCTTTCTCTGCCTATTAATGCATAGACCCCACTTCATCTTATTGTTCTGCTAGTGCTGTCTGTGCTTGAATATAATAATATACTGCATTTCTTTATAAAATATTGGCCAAGATCGCTATTCCATAATAGAGATGAGCTGGCCCTAGCCTAAGTCATCTGTCTTCTGTTTGACACAAGTGTTCTAGCTCACTCATTGCTTCATTTCATAAGTGCTCATTTGCAAAATTTTCATCTGTTCGTTCATAAGCAATGCATGCTGTGTCAATTTCATAGTCACATGAAAATTTGGGAAGCTTTGTAGGAACGAAATCTTAAGACATTCAACTGCATGACTATATTCAGACCTTTTAAAAAACAAATCTTAATTCTTAGAACAAGAAATAATTTTATTTTCCAAGTAGAAATCTGAGTCTTACATGCCATTTAAAGAAAAAAATTCATTAAGCCAGGTTGCTGACTTCAATAGAGGGCAATTTTTCATCAGCCAGGTGTGTCAAACCCATTTTATTTCACAAATTGGACAGCCATTTCTGTGTGTTCTCTGTCAGTCATAAGAAAATGGCATTCTTTTGATTGGTCTCATCGGGTTTTATTTTTGGATGTTCTTTTTATCAAGGGTGAGGAAAATATCTAGACAGTATTTAATATTTTTGAAAGCACATGATATTTACAGAGGATAAGACCAGAATAAAACTTAAGGCATTTGGTAGACCTTACTTCATGAGCCTCAGAACTATCTTTGAGACAAAAGGGAAGAGCAAAGGACAAATTTTGAGGGCCTGCAATATGCCAGGAACTAGACTGGGTAATTTATATAGGTCATCCCCTTTAGTCCTCACAAATCCTATGAAATGGGTATCCTTATCTCCATTTGAAAGATAAAAAAGCTGAGCTAGGTGAGCTAACTGACCAAAAGTAACACAAAGGAGAAATGAAAGGAAAGTATTCAAATCCAACTCTGTGGCATCAACACTCAGGCTCTGAGAGGCTTATAATGAAGACAAAATCTGGAAACCACCTTAATGGCAACACATGAATTGATGAAACAAATTGCAGTATATCCATACAAAACAGTCATGGCAAATGATGGTATAGGGCTATTTATACTGACCTGAAAAGATGTTAACATGTCACATAAAAATAACATTATAAAAATAAAATATATGATTCTTTTTGATATATATATATATAATTGTACATGTATATTTGCATTTAAAAACTTATCACTGGGTATTAAGATCTGAAGTACATTTCCTCTCATTAGTCATTTACAGCTGATCTACAATGAGCTTGTATCACCTGGGTGGTTAGATGGATGAGTAGACTGACTAAGAGATACACAGATGCATAGATAGATAAAGAATAAATATATATTAATAGTCAGAATTTAATGTTTAATTCTTGGATTGGCTCCTCCTCCCTTCCATCTTTCACTCTTCCCAGTCCCCCACCTGTATTTCCTGGGATCACTTCCCAAAATAAACAACTTGCATGCTAAATAAATAAAGAATATTTAGTATTTAAAAAATAAGATTGCCAGCACATCTGGTATCTGAAATTTTCTATTTATATACTTTAAGACTATCTGGGCTTCCCTGGTGGCTCAGTAGTCAAGAATCTGCCTGCCAATGCAGGAGACGCCGGTTCAGTCCCTGATTTGGGAAGATCCCACATGCCACAATGTAACTAAGCCTGGGTGCCACAACTATTGAGCCTGTGTTCTAGAACCCATGAGCTGCAACTACTGAGCCCACGTGCCACAACTACTGAAGCCTGGGTGCCCTAGAGCTTGTGCTCTGCAACAATAGAAGCCACTGCAATGAGAAGCCTGCCCACCACAACTAGAGAACCACGCCTACGCTCCACACTAGAGAAAAGCCCACACAGCAATGATGACTCAGCACAGCCAAAAATGGTTATTCCTTTGAAAAAATCTAATTATCTGCAACATATTTTCAGAGTTCAGAAAGATATATATCTATAAATATGTGTATTGGTATCATCTATACATTTACATATTTTATCTATATGTATAAATATAAAGATATAGACAGAGAATGAGATAATATCTCTATATTTATAGAGAGAATGAAAGAATAATATGATAAAGAAAATTCAGCAAAACAGTAACAATCAGGAAATCTGGGTAGAGAGTATATAGGAGTTCCTTATACTATTCTTTCATCTTTTAAGTCTGAATTACCTCAGAATTTAAAAGTTCAAAGAATACATATTTTATATTTCAAGCACATACATCTGGCATGAGATGATACTAATTTAAAAAGAGATTCTATTCCACCATTTGCTCTCCTTCTTGGCCTTGAAGCAAGAGCCTTCTGACTGATTTCTTGATTCATCCTTTACAGTGCATGTCAAACTAGAGATTTACTTGTCTGTGTTCTTCCCAGAAGATAGAAATACATGGGGAGCCTCCAATTTTGTTTCACAAGACCAACACAATGTTGATAACAGAATTTGACAAACTGAACACACGAAAATCCATGGACCAACAAGAATCATAAATATAGACACAAATATAAGAAACAATTCGATTCAATTTGAATGAATGGCTTAAAAGAAAATAATAAGCCATTCACATGCAGGATTTATTTCAAGATTATAAGGTTAATTCAGCATGAAGAAATCTAGAGAAGTTAAATGAGATATTCCATGTGAGTCTCTTGATAAACAGTGAAGAGATTTTTTTTGAGCAACACTTTTTGTGAACAAGAAATAACAGAACATGATAAAAAATACTAGAAACAAAGAAAAAGTACATTGGGGGTAAATGCTAGAGGTATTACAACCCAAGCTAAGAATATTATACCCATTATCATTGCTATAACTCAACATTATTCTGAGGCTCTAGTCAATTATAGTAAAAGGAAAGGATGAGACAAAAATTGTAATTATTTCTTAATTTCATGATTACCTTTCGAAAAATCCCCAAAAAGCTATCAGTTAACAAAATAGTTATAATTAGATCCAATAAATAGGCATTAGGAGTTGGCAAACTTCTTCCATGAAGGTCAGAGAGTCAATATTTTAAGTTTTGCCTGTCATATGGGCTTTCTAGGTCACTATGGTCTCTACAACAACTACTCAGTTCTGACAGTGTGGTGCAAAAGCAGCCATTGATAATGCATAAATGGATGGATGTGGCTGTCTTTCAATAAAACTTTATTTACAAAAACAGGCAGTGGCGTGGATTTGGCCCATGGGCCACAGTTTGCTGACCCCTACTCTATACCACAAAAAAACAGGTGATTGAGAAAAGTTGCCAGCAAGAATATATATGAAGATCTAGAAACAACTTGCTAAAGGACCATTCTGCTATATGCAACAAAAATGAAACCATGAATACTCTTTCAACACAGTGATTTCACTGCTGGGAATTTGTCCTAAGGATACATTTAGATAAGGCCATAAAGATGTGCAAACTTAGGTATTTATTATAGTGTTATTTATAATAAGGAAAGATGTCTACTGACATAATCCACATCTATGAGGAATACATCATTTGTTAAAGCAGCTGACAGAGCAGCATGCATAATATCAGCTATTTTTATTTTTTTAATTTATGGCTATGCATAAGACATTATGCATATGTATACACATGTGGGGAAAAAACCTGGGAAGATATACACCCAACTGCTTTATTAGCAGGTATTTCTAGGAGTGGATATCAGTGTAACTTTCTTTTTACTTTTTGCATGTTATTTTTGTTCCTTTTTATTTTCATAACTAAGCTTAGAAATAACAGTTTTTAATTTTTAAAAGTAGAAAAAAAATGTGCTGCTCTAAACAATTTACTCTTATTTTTATTAATTTTAGCCCACATACAGTATCTTCCTCAAACAAAACCCATCGATACTGATTTTAGTTTTTACAGTAAGATGGTCCCAGAAAGTCTTTAAATTATAACAGCTTCATGCTCTGAAGATAGAAATCTTTGGTCTATAAGTAATATGAAATGATCATCTGTCTAGAAATACTTTTTCTTATCCTTCAGTGATACATCTGCTTATTGGATTGTGTGTGTGCACACATCTTTCTGTCTAGGAAGAAAATAAACCAGAGAAGGGAAATAGGAAACAGGCAAGAATGGTGGGTAAAGGACCGACACAAGTTAATATCCTACAGGG
Organism: Antilocapra americana; assembly: GCA_007570785.1. Taxonomy (NCBI): domain Eukaryota; kingdom Metazoa; phylum Chordata; class Mammalia; order Artiodactyla; family Antilocapridae; genus Antilocapra; species Antilocapra americana. The sequence continues at coordinate 710,323 of ML662331.1, read as the reverse complement.
AAATAAGTCTTAGTAAATTCGCTCTTCAAGGTCCTATTTACAGAGCCATAGTGCAGGAATATCACCTGTTGGGTTATGGGAAAACTGACATTCTTCCAAATTCCCACTTATAACTTATGAAGTTTCAGCCTTCTAGTATAAAATATAAGTCCATATGGTTTATATATAATTGTGAAATTTAAGCACATTTTTCCTTACAATTTACAATGTGTGTTAGTTGCTTAGTCATGTCTGACTCTTTGTGACCATGGACTGTAGCCCACCGGCTCCTCTGTCCATGGGATTCTGCAGGCAAGAACACTGGAGTGGGTTGCCATTTCCCCCTCCAGGGGATCTTCCTGACTCAGGGATCGAACCCAGGTCTCCTGCATTGCAGGCAGATTCTTTACCATCTGAGCTATAGGGAAGTCCCTATAACTGACAATAGGTATTTAAGTATTCTGCCAAAGATTTTGGATGTTATATACATAAATTGATACATACTTAATTTTTACCAAAATTAATTAAATTAATTCTTAAAATCTTGGGGAAAATGATATGGAGGAAAAATAAAAATAATTATTATCAAAAATTTTCAGGAATTCTTTTAGGTGTGCTACTGAATGCTAGCTGTATGGCATAATTGTCATAGGAAAGTGAAAAAAAAACACCATTTTTGCCTTCTCAAAACAATCACCTTACTTGGCCTTGAAAATCTCCCTACTTCCATCCTGAAGTGCTTTTCTCCAACAGCTCAGCATAAAAATTAGATCAATTGTGAGCAGAAGATCCTCTAGCAAAAGACATTTCCAACTTTTAAAGAGTATGTGTGCATGCAGGCATATGTGAGTATGTGTGTGTGAGCTTGTCATTGTTTGAGCAGTCATGGGAGAAAGGACAGTCTCCCCAGAGCCAACTTAGCATTTAACAGGAACAATATGACAAATACAAGGTCATCCAGAGTTCTCAAAAGTAATGTCAAAAGACAATGAAGTGTTAAGTACATATTGTAAACCATGAAAGTCCAGGACACAATGAGCAAGTGATCAAGTTTGCTCTGAACATAATAGACAAATGAGTATACTGATATAACATGATTTTCATTAACTATTCCTTTGCTCCCAACCTCAATCAAATGCTATTTATCCTTAAGCAGCAAAACTTACTACTATCAAATGCGTACAGGAGCTATGCCAGGCTTGCACTGAGATCTGAGAGACTGAAATTCTATAACTTTCCTTCCAATCTTCCTTTTTTAAAAAATCTTAGAAATGAATTTAGTATAGTTAAAAAGTGAGCAGTAATGCTTCAAATCCAAAACTATGTTTTTCTTGTCAAATACTGCTCTCTGTAAAGTGCATCACCAAACCCCAGCAGAAACTTACCCTTCAACTTGAGGTCGACATTACGTCTGAGCCAAGGATAAATCCCATAGCTTGGCATATCTTCAGGAATTGGATTACTGTGTATCCAGCCATCACAAGCAAACCGGAAGAAATTATCACAAGGGTCCACAGACAGATTTACTTTACTTAAGATGGAAGCAGCTATTTAAAAAGAAAATCATAGGATTAATGACAAGCACTGAACATTGTGTACTGTTCTCTTCCAAATTAAACAACAATTTCATATCAACCAGTTCCCAAGCCTTGGTTTTCAGATTTCCCCTCAAATGACTCCATGAATCAACTTTATCATATTAAACTACTACATTCAGACCGAGTGGATAAAAATTTGGTGGTATTATTGTTATCAGTTTTTGCAGGACCACCCCTAACATCTGTTTCAGCAATACAAATAGAGTGTACAGGTAAGTTGTCTGCCAGAATGCATGTGACATTTCTTTCCATTCCTTTCAATCTTCTGCGAGGTGACTTTGCCACTCTTGTCACCAGCATCTATTTCCCTGCCTTGAATCTGGGCTGGTCTTATAACTTGGTTTGACCAGAAGAAAGTGGCAGGGCAACTTGTCATGAGTTTCAAAGCTAGGCCTTAAGAGGCCTTTCTTCTTCCACGTTAAATCCCTTTGAATGGAGCCCTGAGACTGCCCTCTGAAGAGGAGGAGGTAAGGCCACATGAAGAGAAACCAAGCCACCACCAATGGCCAGGCATGTGACTGAGACTATCATGGACCTTTCAGGCCAGGCAAGCCTTCAGCTGAATGCAGCTATATGCATGAGCCTAAGGCAATCTCCACAGAGGAACCCCACCAAACCCAAGTCATCATAAGAAATATTAAATCACTCATTTCAGGCTTTTAAGGTTTGGGGTGGTTTGTTCCACAACAAAGACTAACTGAAACAGAGGCCCACACGCAATACCTAAATGTTGAAAAGATCTATTTACAATACATCAATACTTTCATAAAGACCTGGAGGGACAGGTATGGATTCTTGAGCCCCTTGACATTTAGGGAAGCTCTCAGAGAAACGAACCCCAGGAAGAGATCCAAAGAGGCCCTGAAAGGAAGCTTGGGGCCATCTTACAGGGGATTCTGCGTTGCAGAAGGAGAGGGCTGCTGCTCTGGCCCCACAGACTCCTTGTCCAAGGGAGAGGCATAGCCAGAGCAGGGAAAAGTGGAACTTTCTAAATGAGGGGCCCGGGGCAGATGCCTCTCTTGCCTAAGTCTAGGGGCAGAACTGGCTACCTGTATAAGTTAACAGAAAAACACAGTAGACTGATCTGCCATTTTTTCCTTTCTTAAAGCCACACTCAATTACATATGGAAGATAATCAATAGGAGGTTTGTGCATACCTAAATATGTGTCCATGAGCTTAAAAATTTTTTTTTCGTTACAAAATGAGAAGGTACTCAAATTCCTAACACTGAACTCTAACTCTCTTTCAACTGCTGACTACCACTCTAACCTAAAGATATGCACCAAATGATTTTTTAAGGGCAGCCAATATTTTAATGACATTGGAAAGATGACATCCTGGGTGATTTTTATACTTAATTAATGCCAGAATACATTTATGTTTGAAGTAATGGAAACCCAATGAGTTTTCAGCTAAACATGAATAACTAGCCAAAAAAGTATAATCTGCATAAATGTAGATATGTATTCTACAGTTTGGTTATGTGTGGTTCCTCCAGGTTTAAAAGTAAGGCTACTTATTTCCTTAGCCTAGACATTCTATGAACATTTCAAACAGCTTTATGTTTTTGATTAAGTGAATAATATACAAGCATTCTAATTACTACAGAACTTCAAATTCCCCATCACTCTCAATCCTTCCACACACTCCCCCAAAAAGCAAAAAAAAAAAGGTTTAGAATCTAAGTTTGACAAATTTTAAATTAACTTAACATTTTTAACTTTCTTCTTTTTAAAAATTAATTGGAGGCTAACTACTTTACAATATTGTAGTGGTTTTTGCCATACACTGAGATGAATCAGCCATGGGTGTACACGTGTTTCCCATCCTGACCCTCCCTCCCACCTCCCTCCCCATCCCATCCCTCAGGGTCGTCCCAGTGCACCAGCCCTGAGCACCCTGTCTCATGCATCGAACCTGGACTGGCAATCTATTTCACATATGGTAACATACATGTTTCAATGCTATTCTCTCAAATCATCCCACCCTCGCCTTCTCCCAGAGTCCAAAAGTCTGTTCTTTATATCTGTGTCTCTTTTGCTGTCTCACATATAGGGTCATCATTACCATCTTTCTAAATTCCATATATATGCATTAATATACTGTATTGGTGTTTTTCTTTCTGACTTACTTCACTCTGTATAACAGGCTCCAGTTTCATCCACCTCATTGGAACTGATCCAAAAAATATGGAATGCTTCACAAATTTGCATGTCAAGCTCGCACAGGGGCCATGCTAACCGTCTCTGTATCTTTCCAATTTTAGTATATGTGTTGCCAAAGCGAGCATAATATTTTTATCCTTCAAAATTAGTTAGGTTGTCTCAATTACAATTTTTGTTTCTGCTACTATTTCATCACTAATATGTAATATGCGAATATGTTAGGACACAAAGTTTTCACTTTAGCTTATATTTATGGTTAATCAGGCTCTGCAGTCACAGAATGAATCTGCTGTGTGACACCTCAGGGACATGGATCATACAAGTTTTAGTCCCATACATTATTTAGAGTCACACAGAGGAACCTGCACACACATTTGTATTCACATGAGCACACTGTTTTCTGGCTACCTTCCCAAATCCCCCAGCCCCCAACCCATCTCGTCAGTATTCTTGCAGGTATCTAAACTGCAAGATCAGCTCTGACCTCAGTCCTGATATAAAGTGGGGAATACATACTCACACTGAATTTGGAACTGAGCCCACTAAGTGGAAAAACTCCAGCTCCAGCCTTTCAATTCATCATTCAAAGTTCACAGCTGGGCACAGGGTTGCACTTTCTGCAGAAGAGCTGTGACTTAAAATTGCAAGGGACCATAATTGTCAAGACACCAAAACTCCTTTCCCCCTACTCAGTTCATGGATAAAACTCAGAGGGTCTTGTTTTAATAAAAAGAAATATGATGACAAAAAAACTCTATGTATTCCCTCAAGTCATCACATATAAGAAAAATTATTTGGTCTCCAGCTAGCATTTGTGTAGTATAGGTGGAGGCACTACTCCTTTTATCAGCCTGACTTTTTAAAGTTTAAACAGGGCTAAAAGGGGTGGGGTGGATGGTAACAATAAAGTCACTAATACTGAGCGGTTTCCCTCTGTGCCAAGAACCATGCTAAGCCCTTCTCAGGCAGTGTAGCTTCATCACAGACTCCAACAACACCATGCAATAACTATGCAACCTTAGGCAGGTTACTTAGCCTCTCTGTATTTTAGTTTCCTCATCTGTAAAATGGGGTAATAAAAGCACTACATAGGATTTTCATCAGAATTAAATGAGTACGTGTCAAGCACTTACAACAGTGTCAGGCACACTGCCAAATAAATACGGTTGCTAGATAAAATACAGAGTACCTAGTGAAATTTGCATTTCATGTAAATAACTACGTTTATAGTGCAAGTACTACCAAATATTTCATGGGACATACTTGTACCAAAAAAAAATTGTCATTGTATATCTGCAATTCAAATTTAACTGGGCATCCTGAATATATGCATGTAGCTAAATCTGGCAACCATATATACAAATTTGCTATTACAATTTCACAAACACTTATGCTAAACTCTTGAGGCCAGATGTTTCAGAGCTCATAGAGTCTAGAAAAGCAATGCAATGCATAAACCACAGATGATATAATACTGCCAGCAATGTCTGAAGTAGCACTCCTGAAGCAAACACAATAATTCTATAGGGAATAGTGCACATTCTCTGAACAGGGATCAACAATGACTAAAACAGCCTCACATGAGTTAAGATACAGTTTTGCCATCATAAGAACTGATGCCAGCTCCAGTCTTGCCAACTGAGTTACAATGCTCTCTGAGTAAGGGGTAAAGGGTAGGACATCATGGACCTCAGTTTCTAGTACTACCACCATCATTATTTTCTTCTATCCTCATAACCAGTATGATAAATTAAAAAACTCTTCCCTGGTAGCTCAGTAGTAAAGAATCTGATTGCCAATGCAGGAGAACTGGGTTCAGTCCCTGATCTGTAACATCTCACATGCTACAAAGCAATTAAACCCTGTGGGCCAAAACGATTGAGCCTGTTCTCTGTAACAAGAGAAACCACCACAATAAGTCCACTGACCACAACTAGAGGGTACCCTTGCTTTCCACAACTAGAGAAAGTCCATGGGAAGCAACAAAAGCCCAGTGCAGCCAAAAAAAAAAATTACTGAGCCATAGGTGGGTTCATGTATTTAGCCCAGATCACATGTGGCACAGATACGTGGCCACATCAGCCTTCAAACGAAAGTCAGCCTCTCTGCTCTTATCCACTACCACCACTATCATTAACAAGCCCTTTCCTTGTTTCCTCATTTCTTTGTATTCTTTCTCCATCTGTTATTCTGAAAGAGGAATTAAGATGTGACTAGAAAAGAAAAGGAATGGTAAGGAAAAAAGAATGGTGCCTCAGGAAAGATGGCACCTGCTCGCTAAATGCCCAGAAGGCCCTTCTCCCAAACATCATCCTACAGGAGGCAACGCAAGCACGCGGCACTGAAGCAGACATGCACGCCAGGCATGCAGCACACACGGTCGCAACACATGCGGTGCTAAGGCAAGCATGCACGCAGCGCCGAGGCACGCACTCACATACGCAGCGCCGAGGCGCACGAGACGTGGCACTGAGGCAGGCATGCACGAGATGCACACGGCACTGAGGCACACACGCAGGTGACGCCAAGGCACGCACACACGTGACACACGTGGTGCTGAGGCAAGCAGCCATATGACGCCGAGGCACGCACGCATATGACGCCAAGAGGCATGCACGCACATGACGCACGCGACCCTGAGGCAGGCACGCACATGACAGCGAGGCACGCACGCACGTGACGCATGCAGCCCCGAGGCACGCACGCACGCACATGACGTGGAGACACGCATGAACGTGACGCACGCGACCCTGAGGCAGGCATGCACGTGACACCGAGGCAGGCACGCACGCACGCACGTGACGCCGA
>ML662331.1:674548-693319 GCA_007570785.1 Antilocapra americana | reverse complement strand
TGGACTGCAGCACACCAGGCCTCCCTGTCCATCACCAACTCCTGCAGCTTGCTCAAACTCATGTCCATTGGGTCAGTGATGCCATCCAACCATCTCATCCTCTGTCATCCCCTTCTCCTCCTACCTTCAGTCTTTCCCAGCATCAGGGTCTTTTCCAATGTGTCAGTTCTTTACATCAGGTGGCCAAAGTATTGGAGCTTCAGCTTCAGCATCAGTCCTTCCAATGAATATTTAGGACTGATTTCCTTTATAAATGATTGGCTTGATCTCCTTGCAGTCCAGGGAACTCTGAAGAATCTTCCCCAACACCACAGTCCAAAAGCATCAATTCTTCGGCACTCAGCTTTCTTTATGGTCCAAATCTCACATCCACACATGACTACTAGAAAAAACACAACTTTGACTATTCAGACCTTTGTTGACAAAGTAATGTCTCTTAATATGCTGTCTAGGTTGGTCATAACTACCAGTCCCTGAGCTAACTGCTGCCTCTTCACTTGGCATACATAAACAAAGCAAAATTGTCACTGACCACACTTGACTTGCTTCTGACAATCATTCTACTTGATATTTTGTAAATACAAGCTGTTGTATCAAGGAAATCGGCCAATGTGTCTGTGCCTGAAATTGTAATATTGAAGCTGTAGCATATTGCTTAGTGTGTTTTGAGGTGAAAAGTCAGTATGCTGCTATTAAAAAGAAGTGGGCTTTGTCAAAAAAAATTATAATTTCTCAATAGCTGCAAAAATTAATAAAGTAAAAAGTCACTGTGCAAGTGAGTCTATTAATAGTTGGGTCTGTACCAACCCACTTGTTTCAGTTAAGAAGCCCCAAGCAACTTCCCTGGTGGTCCAGTGGCTAAGACTACACTCCCAACGCAGGGGTCCACGTTCAAACGCTGGGCAGGAAACTAGATCCAGCATGACACAGCTAAGACCTGGTGTAGCCAAATAAATCTTTTTAAAAAGAAGAAGAAGCTCCAGGACTATCAGGAGCCTTAATTGGAATAAATTAAGGAATCAACAGAAGCTTCTTGAGCTTTCCTCAGGTGTCTGGCCCTCTGTGAGGGAAGACAAAGAAGCTATGCCAGAGATTCCAGACTGGGAAACGGAGCTTGGGCAGGAAAATACGCAAAACACAATGCAACTTAATTACAGAACACTACAGGCCAGCAAGTTTCTAGAGAAATAGAAATCTCTTGAGCAGTAGATTTATTGGGAAGACCTCCAGAAGGAGGACCTATAAGACTAGACAGCTTAGGGAAGAAAGGAAGGCTTTCAAATAGGCCAAACCCCACCCCAAGAGGAGACTTGCCTGGGCATTCACATCTCTGCCTGCAGAACTCACAGGTGAGACTGTTTATCCAGAGACATGAATCCAACAATCTCAGCCCAACCCCAGTGGCCTGGAAAACAACCAGAGGCAAGTCTTTATGCTAGACATGAGTGCATCTGGTCATTACTTGGATGTTCGGGGTCTTCTGTTTCTGGCAGTAAAATCCCATGTGGGCCACAATTTCAGTGAGAGGGAAGGAAATGATTCAAATCCTGAAAAATGTACTCATCCATTCCCTGGAAGGAAGAGGGAGTGAGTGAAGGGAAAAGAGGGAGAGAAAAAGTAAACGCTGAAAACTCAGAGCTGTGGCAGGGGCTCTGTTATTTGTTGGCAGGTCCATCAGACTACAGAGCGTTCAAGATCCAGGCCTTCCACTAATGAGACTCATTACTTACATTATATCTGATCTATTACAACATCTTTCTGAGCTAGGTGTTCTGTCTCCTTTTCCAGATGAGGAAACTGAAGTTTGGAGCTAGTAAGTGATTTGCCAAGGTCATATAGCAGATACTCATCTTAGGGCCTGAGGGGTTTCAAATTCCAACCTCTTTACTCTGTGCCATGCTACTTGATAAATTTGTTTATCTACCTCAGGTAATTAGCACAGTTAGGTGTAGCATGTCAAAATGACACTTGAGCTGAGGAAAAGCCATAAACTATACTTCCTCTAATTCTCTTGTTTAAAAGGCATGAGGTTTTATTTCCTTAATAGGAACAGCAGCCATAATTTAATATGGGGAAAAGAGCTTTTGAGTTGGGGAACAAAAATAACAATACATAAAATATCTCCTGATTTCCTGCTGTTAGTAACTGAAATGTTAGGAAAGATATATAAATTTGAAAGGTATCTAGCCATGAATTGTATTTGTTTACTTCTGAGCCTAAAGGGGGCTTTTATTCCCTGATTTTCTCACCTCCTGGGCCATACATCTTCTATTTCTTCAGGATGCTCCCACTTTATGCGTATTATCATTGGTCCTTCCAGCAGGTCTAGGATATAGGAATCTTTTCCCAGGTTTTACAGAAAAGGACATTGAAGCTGGCAGAGGATAAATATTCCCAAGGTCACCTGGTGGGTAAATGACAGGGCCCAGTTGGAACTCATATCTATGTGGCTCCTGTTTTGCGAGGTACCCAGGATTGGTTCTAAACAGGCATGATAAAATGACAGACCCAGAGACAGGCTTCAAAAGAAGAAGAGTTTTCAAGAGGAAGGTGTCAGCTACAAATTGTCACTTACCAAGAGCATTGCCAACAACTGAACAACAAAGGCATTCTCCATCTGCCTCTACAGAGATTGAACCCCATGCTGCTATAGCTGTTGACCTTCAACAACCCCTGAGGGAGTTCAGGGTGGAGTGAGGCCCTCTGTGCTCCAGGGAATCTGGTGGGACAGGTCTTTAGATAGTTGGATGTTTTTAGGAGCAGATTTTATGTTCTCAATCCTTGCATCTCAAGAAGCACTAAATCCCTTCAGGGTGACATCACATCCTCATGACTAACAAGAAAGCTTTTGTAAAATGAGCACTTAATGGTACTGAACTCCCCCATTACCAAAATCTTGTATATTGACCTTCCCCCACTGCCACTTTGGAGCAGTCTCTCAGAGCTATCTGAGATGCTGCCCCCCAGGCTGCAGTCCTCATGTTGCCCCAAATAAAACTTAACTCACAGCTCTCAAGTTGTGCATCTTTTTTAGTTGACAAAGGGGCATGCAGAAGCACCAGGGTTGGTCAGACAGCAGGAAGGGAGAGTAGAAAGTATGAGCAAAAAGGAAGAAATGGGCGAGCCTGGGTAAGCAACTGAGCAGGTTTAGAATGTGAATAATTTCAGCAGGCTGTGGTCTACTGGAGTGGTCTCTAGTTGCCCAGTACCTAGCTCTGGGGTGATCAGGGCAGGGGCTTATAGTCCTGGACACTGCACAAGCCTGATCAAAAGAGGCAGGTGGGGGCATGGACTCAGGATTGGTTGCTTTGCATTTCAGAGGCAAGGTATAAGGCAAGTCACTCACTATTGGCTAAATCTTCGAGGGGCTGCCCCTCACTGCATCCAAAAGGCCTGAAGATGTCAAAAATCATAAAATAGAGAAAAGATGAATAATAGCTCAAAATGAGATGATTAATCTCAAAACCCATGAGATTTTTTTCCAGAGCACTCTACTGCATAAAACTTCTATTAAAACATAGTGACTATTCATCCAACTAATACTTACAACTAATGCTACATCCTCAAATTGATCAGGCCCACTTTGACCCCTCAGTTAGACTACTAACATCTTTAAATATAGCCAACTGTTCAAGGATAGCTTACTCAGATCTGTTTCTGAAGGCAAGAGGCATATAGAGAAGCAAGGCACCAGAATCTTCTAGAGGGCTAGGCTCTATCCCTAGGGTATCTGATCCAGTAGGTTGGAAATTTCCATTTCTAACAAGCTCCTGCGTGCATGCATGCTAAGTTGTCTCAGTCGTGTCTGACTCTTTGCGACCCTATGGACTGTTGCCCACCAGGCTCCTCTGTCCATGTGATTCACAAGTCAAGAATACTAGAGTGGGTTGCCATACCCTCTTCCAGGGAACAAGCTCCTAGGTGATGCTACTACTACTGGTCTGAGGACCACATTTTGAGAACCAATGACTTAGCGAAACCACTGAATCTCTTTACAGTGTAGTAAGGTAAACTCAAGAACTAGCAAAACTAAACATTAAACTTATGTATTGAAACCAAGGATGACATTCAGAATATCTAACAACCAGTATGGTATGGCACCGACCAGGGGCTGGGGCTAGTCTCACTGGCCCCTGCTGTGGCAAGCTGTTACCATTTCTTTAAATGAACAATTGTGAAGTGGAGCACAGGGTATCAAATGGTGATCCGTTTTCAACAAAAGACCACAAGAGGAAGTACAGGGCACACCACACTGGAAGGTGAAGGCAGAGTACAGACAAAAAGAGGCAGGACCTGGGGCACAGGCCTCTCTTAGGGTCCTTGGGTGGAGTGCTTTGGGGTTCCTGAGTAAGGCCAGACGGATCAATTCAAACCAAAAAGAGGACTGGGGTCAGCTCCACAGGGGTCTTATCTAAGAGTCACCCAAAGGGACTGACTCTGGGAGGTGGGGAAACAATCACAAGGGCTGCTGTGGGCTGTTCTCTAGGACAGCAGTCCCCAGCCTTTGTGGCATTAGGGACGAATTTCTTGGGAGAGTTTTTCCACAGATGAGGGGTGAGGGGATGGTTTGGGGAGGATTCAAGTGCATTACATTGACTGTGCACTTTAATGCTGCCACTGATCTGACAGGAGGTACTAGACCATAGCCTGGAGGTGGGGCTCCCTTATCTAAGACATGCACTTGTAAGAGAGGCGGGTTTCAGTTCAAGGCCCCCAAAGGTCGCTTGGCCAAACAAAATGGATGCTGAAGCAGCAACACCAGGGAGTAAGCAGCTTAGCAGGCACGACATCTAGTTGCTGGATCTCGAGGGTCCCAGGAGCAGGGTGGGGTAGATGGGGCTGCAGGGGGCCCAGAGCTGCAGCCAGCCACAGCGAAGTAAGGAGGTGCTTCAATATTTAACAACAGCTGCAGCCACAAGGGTAATGAACCAACTGAATTGCACTCCTGAGTCAAATTTCAAGTGGACTTTTGATGGTACTTAAAACCCTTCAGTGGCTGCCAGTGGCTTTTAGGAAAATGTCAAAATGCTTCATGTGGAGGCCCTACGTGATTGAACCCATGCCATGCTCATTGGACCGACCGCTCCGCACTTTATACCCTACACACCAATCATCCTAAACCTCTTCAAGTTCCTGGCCTTTGTGTCTGAGAAAAGATTTCTCCTTTTGCCTGGAAAATCATTTCCTCAGGAAACTCAGGTTCATCATCTAAGACTCAGCTCAAACTTTGCCTCCTCAGGGAAGTCCTCCTAGACCCCTCTGCCTCTCAAGGTCACGGGCAAGCTGTCATATCACTCAGATTCTATTACGATCATCTCTAGAGGAATTCACATTAGACTATGTGTAAGGTGAATGTAGGCTTCCCAGGTGACTCAATGGTAAAGAATCCCCATGCCAGGTGGGAGATGCGGGTTTGATCCCTAAGTCGGGAAGATTCCCTGGAGGAGGAAATGGCAACCCACTCCAATATTCTTGCCTGGAGAATTCCATGGACAGAGGAGCCTGGTGGGCTATAGTTCATGGGGTCACAAAGAGTCAGACATGACTGAGCAACTAAACAATAATAAGGTGAATGCAGGCATTTACCATATCACATCAATTTTAAGACGGGCTTTTTTCAAGCTTTAATGTCTCTAGAAGTAGGGTGTACCTTACAACTGGTGGTGTGGTGTTAAGTTGACAGAGTTTGTCTTTCTTAATGGTACATAGTACTGTGGTACATCATCAATCAACTGTATTTTAGATTCAATGAAGCTTTTCTCCTCCCCGTATCCACATCCTGTGCAATATTGTGCATGGAGGATATGTTTTGACTCTCAACCCCACTCAGACCTTCTGGCATGTTTAATGTGAGGCCCACCAGCTCACTTTCCAAGCTCCCTTGCCAGCCAGGGCATCCATGGGCCATTGGAGAGCAGCAGGCAGGTAGAAGCCTCCTGTGGTTTTTGCTTGCTGCCCCTGGTTCTGCCCGTGGCTCCAGCAGGAGTGCGGCCAGAGGTGACAGCAGCAGGAGTGAGTGGGACTGTGCCACCTGGAGTTCCACTTCGCAGCAGCCACCACGGGGTGAGTGTGCTGCAGGCTCAGGGTCGGCTCCTTTCCCCCTTAGGTGGCAGTAACAGCAGCAGCTTTCTGCAGTTATTGAACTCTGGTTAGCATCACCTCCTCTTTGCTCCTTATGCCAGTTGGTTCCAGTACCTCTGGAACCAAATCCCAGCATTAAATACACTCTCTTTGAAATACCCAGAGTGGAGGAAAGTGCCTCATCTCTCAGGGTCTCAATTTTACCATCTGACAAATGGAGATAATAAAAGTCTATCTCATATAGGTTTTTTTTTTCTTAAGATGAAGTGCTTAAAACAGTGCCTGAAGAAACGTTAGGCATTATTATTGCTGTGCTTCTCAGTATTCTGTATGTTTTGTCACCCATAGATATACCTGTAGATGCCTCCTATTGTTTCTTTGTTCAATTATTATTCAGGACTATCTATGCCTATTCAGACAGGTTTGTTAGAGGAGGGAAGGAGGAAGGAAGGATGAAAGAATGGAATGGGAAATTAAAGAAGGAAAAGGAAAGGGAATGGTACCTAAGTGGGGAAGGGAGGAAAGAGGAGGGGAGGGACAGAAAGGGAGAGGATCAATGCAGGGAAGGCAGTGAGGGCTCAGGGTGGCAGCTACTTCCCAAGAGGCATAGAATTATTTGTTTACCAGGAGACCATCAGCCTGGCTCCCTTCCTCATCCATGATCTCAGAGTCAAACCAACTCCTGCTCTTCCCCAATACATGACACACAAATAAATCTGCCAAAGGCAAGGCTAATGATTTTCTCTCTGTCTGGAAGCTATGTCAAAATGGCACTTGTCCTTCACATACAAATATATACAGAAAATGCACAAAGCAATAAGACAGAGCACCCAAGAGAAAAAGTGGACCAAAGACTTGAACAGACACTTCAAAAGGAGGTTATCCAAGAAACTGACAAATACATGAAAAGGGGCTCAAATTCATTAGTCCTGAAGGAAATGCAAATTAAAATCACAACAATGTCTCTCTTCTCTGGTCTCTTCTCTCCACCACAGACCCTGGTAGTCCTCCAGTCCTATTCCCTTTGGTAATAAGAGCATCCAGGTGAAAACATACACCTGTCTGCTTCCTCTTTGGGCTGCCTGAGGGCTGAGATCATGATCTGGACATCTTTTCACCCCCAGGACCAGAGGGAGGAAGCAATAAAAACTGCAGGTTGAACACAACTGAAATCCCAATGAGATGACAGAAATCAGCATGAAAAGACTAGGCTCAGAATGTGATTTTGCAGCTGGATGAACAAAATGGACTAGAGAGGAGAAACAGCAGAGCTGTTCTCTGAAGTTACTAGGAACAATCAAGGACAAGAGGGAAACCACTTCTTTCAAGACAGTGGCCAACATGTCTGCTCACGTCTCCTCTGCTATAACTCACCATTGGATTCCTTAAGGTCAAGTGCTCTCTGGGTGCACTGAGCCTGTTTTTCTTATCAGATAAAGACATATCCCTGTTCTCTAGAGCTTTCTGTCAATAGAATTCTCAGTGGGGGAAAAAAAGGTTGGGTGTACACATGCTCTACAAATGGAGAAAAGGAACTAAGATGAGATTTGACATTTCAACCGATTTCTAGCTTTGTAATGCATTTGAAAGTCTTTTACTCTACAAAGAGCTCGTTTGACAGAATATTTGCCATTATTCCCAAACATAATGAGCATTCACTGTCCATATTTTTAAAAAATTATAATACAGTTCCTCAAGCTCATTTCTACATTAAATTGTGAGACAAGAGCACAAATGCAGGTCTATGTACATGTCATTTAAAGCCAGAAAGCAGGCTGCAAACTGTTAAATCAAGTATTTACATTCTAGACTCCTAGTTCAGTTCAGCTGCTCAGTCACGTCCAACTCTTTGCAACCCCATGGACTGCAGCACGCCAGGCTTCCCTGTCCATCATCAACTCCTGGAGCTTGCTCAAACTCATGTCCAAAAAAAAATCATGTCCATAGAGTCAGTGATGCCATCCAACCATCTCATCCTCTGTCTAGACTCCTAACTTGTAAAGATAACTTTTACCCACCTGAAAACCCACGTTCCAATTCTAAGATCCACAAGTTCTGTGACATTCCATGTAAAACCATGTTGGCACCCCCTTTTCTCTGCTCCCTTCCCCCAGCCCAGCAGCCCCCTGAGTGCAGGCAGTCTTCCGTCATCCATCAGGCTCTGGAATGATAAACCAAGGAGACCCCTATGAGCCCTGGAAGTGGATGCTGAGCAGTTTGGATAGGAACTTTCAAGTCTCAAGGATACAAACTGTGTTCTAGAAGAGGACAGAGGTGCAGCCCCCAGCACTTTGGGCCTGTCTCTGGTGGCAAGGGGCACAGCTGAAGAAGAGCCAGAGGGAAACCCTCTTGAAAGCACAACCCAAGGCATGTCCCCTCTTTACCAGTTCTCAGGGCAAAATCATAGCCCTTATCACACAGCTTACAATTTAAATCCTTTCACATCCAACCTATCTCAATAGATTTAAACTACAAGAATGATTTTTTGAGAGAAATGTAGACCTCAGGTATTGGGGATGATCTACCTACTGCAACTGAGGGCCTTGACAGTTAAAGCCAAAAGGAAAAGACCTCAGTTAGATGTTTGTAAATAATGTATGCAAGTTCATTTGTTTAAGTAGACAGTGTTTTTCAACGTGTCAAATTCTAGGAACATTTTATTGTGTCAGTATTGTATAAAATTCATCAGGTGATATATGAATTTCAAAAATGTAATACATTATACCAAGAGGAAAGATCATTTGTCTTCCTAAAGAGGTGATAAATACGACATTACACAGTAGACTGCCTTGCTGATATTATTAGCCATGAATTTCATTTGGAATTTACTGCTCATCTCAAAGGCTTAGCATTATTTAACTGTAATAACTCAATCGTAACCAGTCAGACGATCGATTCAGTTTAATAACTGATGTTCCTGTAATGGTGAAATGCTGGATTATTTTTGTTTGAAGCTAGCACACCAAGTCCCGTGGTATGGTATAATTAAGAACAACTGTTTACTTTTTCTTAAATTCAACACCCCTCACCCCCACCTCAAAAGCTAGACATTAAAGTACTAAATATAATGATCTTGGTAAACCAAATTGCTAGGTTCCTGGCAGCCCTTCCCTGCTGTTTCCCTTAAACATTTCTATCTGAAATGATGATGAATAAAAAAAGAAAAAAAAAGAAACCTGGAAAATATACAGCTATCCCTTCACTGTATCATCCACCTAACCATCAGAGTTTCCGTTCCGGTGCTAAAAAACACTCCCTCCCTCCTTCCTGTGTCTCTTTCTGACCATTTTAGATTGTTACTTGCATTGTGGCAAATGTCCACGGGGCACTCGCAAGATCCACAAGCACCAGCCCATTATTTTATGTCTGTGAGTTAGTCTCCCCAAGCAGACTGGGAGACAGTTTTGAGGGTCTTCAATCATCTTGGTTTGCTTGGTATCCAACGAGGGCCTGATCCATGGAAGTACCCTTATGTTACTGAATAAACAAACGATCACCTTGTTGCCCTCCTGAATTACATGGTATTGAGAGTTATTCTGGCATAAAGAGTATCAGAATCAGCTCCCCACAGAAGTGAGTTAACCCAGTGCATCACCACTATAAAGTTTAGAATTTGAACATTAGAAAGTCTTGCTATAAGATCCTGGATGAGTTCATTCAAATCCCAGGTAGGGAATGATATACAGACAACTCTCAGAACTTAGTGGCAAAGACAGAGACTGATGCAGCATGCCCTTGTGAAATCTTTTTCAAGTGTACTTTGTGTCAATTATATTTTATAAACATCAGGAGACTAGCTCTGGCTATGCTTTAAGAACACTGTACTTAATCCAAGCTTATTTTTCAGAGGCAAAATTGAAAATAGATTAGGTCCTGGAAATGCCTAATGATTAGGTCCTGGAAATGCCTAGAAGGGAATCATTCTGAGCGGCATTGCAGTAGCTGGTCAACGCAATCTGGCAGCTGATGCCTTTCATCTCCTCTACTTTCAGCTAGCCTCGTGTTTTTTTTTTTTTTTTTTTTTTGTCTTGTGAGATCTTAGTTCTCCAACCAGGGATGGAGCCTGTAGCCCCTGCAGTGGAAGTGCAGAGTTCTAAACACTGGAGCACCAGGGAATTCCCGCAGCTATCCCCCTTTAAAGGTTTTAAAACTGTCAGCAGCCTCTGATCTCTTTTGGGAATAGACAGGTTATCAAGTATGAATGAAGGCCTTAACACATTTACTAGCATTTGAATCCTTCCCAAGATGCAGCTTCTTTTTGGTGGATTTCATTAAGTTTTTTCTCTCCACAAACTTAATAATCTCAGGTATAACTACCACATTTGATAAAATACTTTATTCAGAGCATCTTTGGTAATTTGTTATACTCCAGTTATTTAGCTTTGTGTGTGTGTGTGTGTGTGTGTGTGTGTGTGTGTTTGTCTTTTTTTATTGGGTTGGTTTTGCCATACAATGACATAAAACCACCATGGGTTTACATATGCTCCCCCTCCAGAATCCCCCTCCCTCCTCCCTCCCGATTCCCTCCCCCTGGGTCATCCCGATGCACCAGCCCTGAGCATCAACCTTGGGCTGGTGATTGATTTCACATATGGTAATTAACATGTTTCAATGCCATTCTCCCATATCATCCCACCCTTGCCCTCATCCACAGAGTCCACGAGTCTGTTCTATACATCTGTGTTCCTTTTGCTGTCTCGCATGCAGGGTTCTCGTTACCATCTTTCTAAATTCCATATATATGCGTTAGTATACTGTATTGTTTTTCCTTCTGGCTTACTTCACTCTGGATAATAGGCTCCAGTTCCGTCCACCTGAGTAGAACTGATTCAAATGAATTTTTTTTTAATGCTGAGTAATATTCCATTGTGTATATGTACCACAGCTTTCTTATCCATTCGTCAGTTGATGGGCATCTAGGTTGCTTCCATGTCCTGGCTATTGTAAACAATGCGGCGATGAACATTGGGGTACACAGTTATTTAGCTTATAACTGGCCCCACATAACTTACCTGTTAATTTAAATGTTTAACATTTAAAAATAAATTGTAGAGTGGGCCATCATAAAAAAATTCATCTAGACTGTGCTCAACCTTTTTTTCCTTTTGGCAACATTTTAGAATGAAATACAATCCACTGGCATTCTGTGGCCATCAGTATATCTTTTTAAAGTATATTTCTGGCATAGCCCCACCAACTATCACTTTCTCAAAGTCCAAAAAAGCTGTTGGACCAAGAGACAGGCTTATGAATAAATGAATAACTTAATGCATTTCAAATCACTGGGAATAAAAAGACAATTTAATCAAGGGTACTGGGACAAGTGGTGACCACAATGGGAAAAAATAACTTCACAATTCATAGCATATCAAAACACAAAAGCAAAACAAAAAACCCTCCTCACATCCTACAAAAAAAAGGGGGTGGGGAATGCCAGATTAATGAAAGACCTAATTATGAAAAGCAAAAGTTTAAAACACTGGAAAAATTATGTATATATATGAGAAAATCAAACTAGGGAAAGGTTTCTTTTAAAAAATACAATAAACAGAAACCGTAAAGGAAACAGACTGACAAATTTTATTGCACTCAAATAAAAAATGTGCATCAGAAAATACCATTAATAAACAAAAAGACCAAGCATAGCCAAAGCTAGTCTCCTGATGATTATAAAATGTAATTAAAAACAAAGGGCAGCTTAAAAGATGTGACAAGGGCAGATTGAGAGTAGATGCTTATAATGATATAAACAATACAGGATTAGTATCTCAAATATGTAAACATAATACATCAATAAAAAAATAAAAACCCAATAGCCAATAGACAGAAAAGAGATATTTTTCTAAAGAGGAACACTGGCTGGCCAATTAACTTATAAAAATGCGCCCAACCTCATTCCTAATCAGGTGAATGAAAATATAAATCAGAGTAAATTACCAGTTCACACCTCCAGACGGGCAAAAACTTAAAAGTCTAATACAGCCAAGTCCTGGCAATGAAGCAACTTCAACTCCCATGCCCTGGTTGTGAGAGTGTAAATGGGGATCCCAGTTTGGAAAGCAATTTGGCACCATCTAATAAAGTTTAAGCCTGGAGAAGCAAACATGGGAAAGTTCCATCATCTGATTTCTTTTTTTTTTTAATTTTATTATTATTTTTTTAATTGTTTTTGCCATACATTGTCATGATATCACCATGGGTTTACATATGCTTCCCCTCCGGAACCCCCCTCCCTCCTCCCTCCCCCCCCCAGGAAATCTCGCTGCACCAGCCCCAAGCATCAATCCTGGGATGGCGATTGATTAGACATATGCTAATTAACATGCTTCAATGCCCTTCTCCTATATCATCCCACCCTTACCCTCATCCACAAAGTCCACGAGTCTATTCTATACATCTGCGTTCCTTTTGCTGTCTCGTATGTTGGGTTCTCATTACCGTCTTTCTAAATTCCATATATATGTGTTAATATACTGTATTGTTTTTGCTTCTGGCTTACTTCACTCTGGATAATGGGCTCCAGTTTTGTCCATCTGAGTAGAATTGCTTCAAATGAATTTTTTTTAATGCTGAGTAATATTCCATTGTGTATATGTACCACAGCTTTCTTATCCATTCGTCAGTTGATGGGCATCTAGGTTGCTTCCATGTCCTGGCTATTGTAAACAAAGCTGCGATGAACATTGGGGTACACGTGGCTCTTTCAATTCTGGTTTCCTCGGTGTATATGCCCAGCAGTGGGATTGCTGGGTCACATGGCAGGTCTATTTGCAGCTTTTTAAGGAACCTCCACCAAGACTTCTGGGGATTCTGGACGGATAGGTGCTGATTTCTTTTAAAAGCAGCTGAAGATTAACATAGGGGGCAGTTTGGTTGTATTAGTATAAATTCTGATTTTGAAGAATTCATTTTTGAAACTTGATACTTGTTAGTAAATAATAAAAGCTAACATTTGAGCACTTAGTCTGTACCAGGCACCACTCTAAGCATGAATTCTTTCATTTGATCCTCCTAATGATCCAGGAAGAGGTTGCTGTAGACTAAAAGTTTATGTGCCCCTGCCCACCACCGAATCCATGTTGAAATCATAATCCCCAGTGAGATGGTGGTGAGGCCCTTGGGAGATGACTAGGTCCTAAGGGTAAAGCCCCCATGAATAGGTTTAGTGCCCTTATAAAACAGACTCTGGAGAGCTCCCTTAACCCATCTGCCACATGAAGGCACAGAATGAAGACAATTTTCAATATAGAGGATCTTCACCAGATGCCAAACCTGCTGGCACAACATCTAGACTTCCCAGACTCCAGCAGTGTGAGAAATACCAACAGGGCCTACTGTAGCACATGGAACTCTGGTCAATGTTATGTGGCAGCCTGGAAGGGAGGGGGATTTCGGGGAGAATAGATACATATATCCATTCATCCATGTATATGTATGGCTGAGTCCCTTTGCTGTCCACCTGAAACTACCACAACATTATTAATCAGCTATACTCTAATACAAAATAAAAAGTTCTTTTTTTAAAAAGGGGATTAAAAAATGAAAAATATACACAATGGAATATTACTCAGCATTAAAAAAAATTCATTTGAATCAGTTCTACTCAGGTGGACGGAACTGGAGCCTATTATCCAGAGTGAAGTAAGCCAGAAGGAAAAACAACAATACAGTATACTAACGCATTTATATGGAATTTAGAAAGATGGCAGCGAGAACCCTGCATGCAAGACTGCAAAAGGAACAAAGATGTATAGAACAGACTCGTGGACTCTGTGGAAGAGGGCAAGGGTGGGAAGATATGGGAGAACGGCATTGAAACATGTTAATTATCATATGTGAAATCAATCGCCAGCCCAGGGTTGATGCTCAGGACTGGTGCACTGAGATGTCCCGGGGGAGGGAATTGGGAGGGAGGAGGGAGGGGGGTTCTGGAGGGGGAGCATATGTAAACCCATGGTGGTTTTATGTCATTGTATGGCAAAACCAACACAATAAAAAAAATGTAAAAAGAAAAAAAATGAAAAATGAAAAATAAAAGGGAAAAAGAAGTGTGAGAAATAAATTTCTGTTGTTTATATGTCACCCAGCACAAATGGAAAAAGACAAAAGAGTCATTATTATCACTATTTTACAGATCCACAGAGAGCCAAGGTCCCAGAGCCAGGACATGACAGAGATAGGATATGAATCCAGTGGTCTGGGCCCACTTTTACATCCTGCATCCCATAAGTAAATAGTATTTGCAGGAGTTGTCATGGCTTGTCCTGAATACGATGAGTAAACTGTAACATCACTAAGCATGTGTGAAGTACTACCAAATTTATGTCTGGAAAATTAGTATGGTTTCCCAAGCCAACCTTGATAATACACTAAAATCAAGGAAAGAAGTAAGAATGCTTCTAACATTTGACTTCCATGTTCAAGGAGCAAAGAGAGTTCAGTCTTGTGTTTTCAGGCTCCCTAACTACCAGGAGAGTATGTTTTCCAAATGGCATTTTGCCTAAGTTTCCAGAACAATGTTCTTTCCAGGAAGCCACAGACTCTGACATCTCATCCCAATGTAGGGTGTCTGGGAAATTCACAGTATCATTTTGCTTACGAGGTACCTGTTAGTGCCTTTGATTATTTGCTTCAAAGACTTTAGTTATTAGACTTTGCTAATAGGACATCATCTCTTGACTGAATAAGAAAAAAAATATGAAAACTGCCATTATTGAGACAGATCATTGACAGAATTTTAATAGATCCATACATTACATTAGGTTGTAACAAGGTTAAGTTTCTTGGTTTTTATCATTGTATCCTGGTTATGAAAGTGAATGTCCTTGTTCTTAGACAATAGTTAGTGAAGTATTTAGGAGTTAAGGGACATCATGCCTGCAATTTACTCTTAAATAGTTCAGAATAGAAGTTATAATAATAATAAAATCCTAAAAAGAGAGTTGCCATATGATCCAACAATACCAATATAATTCAAAAAGATACATACATCCCTATTCTCATAGCAGGAGTATGTACAATAGCCAAGACATGGAAATAATCTAAATTTTCACTGACAGATGAATGGATAGAGAAGATATTGTATATATACATATATATGTACACACACACACGCAGTGGAATATTACTCAGCCACAAAGAATGAAATAATGCCATTTGCAGCAACATGGGTGGACCTAGAGATTATCATACTAAGTGAAACAAGCCAGAAAGAGAAATACAAATACCACATGATACCATTTAAATGTGGAATCTAAAACATGATACATATCAGCAACTTATCTACTAAAGAAAGGCAACCATAGACTTGTGGTTGCAAAGTGAGATGGGTAAGGGAGGGAAGGAATAGTTTGGAATTAGCAGAGGCAAACTATTACATATAGGATGGATAAAAAACAAGGTTATACTGTATGACACAGGGAATTATATTCAATATTCTATGACAAACCATAATGGAAAAGAATATGAAAAAGAATATATATACACGTATAAATGAGTCATTTTGCTGTACATAATTAATACAACATTGTAAATCAACTATACTTAAATTTTTTAAAAAAGCAAGATGTTGGAAATAACAAATGTTGGTGAGGATGTGGAGAAAAGGGAAATGTTTTACTCTGTTGGAAGGGATGTAAATTTGTGCAACCACTGTGGAAAACAGTATGGAGGTTCCTCAAAAAACTAAAATAGAACTACCATATGACCGAGCAGTTCCACCCCTGGGTATATATCCAAAAAGAACAAAAACTCTAGTTCCAAAAATACACACACTCCAATGTTCATAGTGGCATTATTTACTATTGCCAACATATGGAAGCAATCTAAGTGTGGTATATATTTGTGTGTGTGTGTGTGTGTGTGTTGTACAACATGAGGAATAGAGCTACTCTAATAACTATAAATGGAGCATAACCTTTAAAAGTTGTGAACCACTGTATTGCACACCTGTAACATATAGGATTGTAGAGCAACTATACTTCAATTCAAAATCAAAGAAACCAAGGTGTTGGCTTTGAGAGGGAATCAGGTAGGTACTTGCTTTTCTCCTTAGGCCCATAGAATGGTGTTCTCCCTGCGTCTTCATATCATATGTGTTTCTGGGCCCAAATTTCCCCTTTTTATAAGGATACCAGTCACAGGATAAGGGTCCACCCTAATGATTTCATCTTAACTTGGTCTTCTGCAAAGATCCTATTTCCATATAAGGTTATGTTCACAGGTACTGAAGGTTAGGACTTCCATGTCTTTGGGGGAGACATGACTCAAGCCATAACACCATTCCAGGTATCTTTCTGGTGGGGGAGAATTAAGACTGGAAGGAAGGGCCTCATGGCTCTAATATCTGCATTATTTAAGGGTCAACTGTATTGTCTCACTGTCTTTTTGTAAACGTTTGGTGCTTTATAGAGCCCATGCAGTAAATCATCTCTATCCCTACTCATCCCTTACCTGGAACACACGTGCTTTCTTCACAGCCTTCAGTTTACACTCACTCCTTTATCCATCTACTTTCAGCAGCCCTCATAGTGCCCTGTCGCTTTGGGCTGGTGTTTTCTGCTTATTTTTCTCTGCTGCCTAAGGGGCTGTTCCATGTTCTTTCCTCTATACACTGCTCTGAATATATATCCCAAACACTGTCTTCTAGGATTCCCTCCATGGAAGGCTGTTCAAGTACGTCAAGACTGAATCATGTAACCTTTCATCCTTCCCCGTATTCTTCATTCTATTTTCAATAAACTTGCAAAAGACCCAAGCGCAAATTAAAATTTGTTCTGGTTTTACTCTCCACAGAAATAGCAAGCCCATGAAATCAGAGCACAATCTAGGCTTCAGTAAGTAGCATGTTTAGTTGAATAGAAAGTATAATCCCTTATCTTTGTGTTTAGAACCTTCTAACTGTCAGCACAATGTCTGCATACTTAACAGGGTCTCCACATCTCTTCAAAACTGCGGGGAGCCCAACTTGGGGGGGAACTGCGGGGAGAACTTGAAAATATCTGTAGTGGTCATTGCTTCAAACTCTCCACTAATTGGCCTCCATCCACTGCCAGTTTTGTAACTTTTCAAATGCTGGAGGTATAAATGTCCTTTGTGGAATACTGGGAAGTTAAACTTGAGCCCTAGATTAATGCTTTATCCAACTGTCTTTTTAACACAGTCCATGAGAACATTCCTAACCCTTGGAAATCAAAGAGGAATTCATCTTAGCAATTACCATGGCAATATCTATTGCTTTGGAGGCCACATGTAACAATGTTGATATGAAATATTTCAATTCACCAGTGGTTTATGCATTCTGTAAGTTTTTCTGCAAGGACACTCACCTTGCTGATTTACCAGGTACCAGCTCTCAATGTCAGTACCACTGAGTGTGGTCCACAGATTGGCAGCATCAGCTGATTAGACTGTGAGAAACGCAGGCTCCTGGGCCCTGCCCCAGACTTCCAGAACTAAACTGTATTTTAAGGAGATCCCTGGGTACTTATCCACACTCAAGTTTGCTAAGCAGTGCTCTTATTTTTCTATTCCTGTTTCTAAATGGCAGGGTGGGCTTGCCCAGGGACTCAGCGGAAAAGAATCTGCCTGTAATGCAGGAGACACAGGTTTGATCCCTGAGTCGGGAAGATCCCCTGGAGGAGGGCATGGCAACTGACTCCAGTATTCTTGCCTGGAGAAGTCCATGAACAGAGGAACCTGGTGGGCTACAGTCCATAGGGTCACAAAGAGAGACATGACTGAAATGACTTAGCACACACACATGCAAATAGCAGGCAACTACAGTTCCAGCTGAAGTTTTTAAAGTCCTCAACCAGTTTTCTCATGAAACTAACTGCATAGAGCTTTTTTTGGCCTCACCATGTGGCATGAGGGATCTAGATCCCCGGCCAATGACTGAACACATGTGTGCCCCATGCAGTGGCAGCAGAGTCCTAAGGGAAGTCCCTGAATAGCTTTTTGATGTGACTCTATTTCCAAATTTTTTTAAAAATGAGACTTTTTGCCTTAGGTAAAAAGAAGGCTTCAGATCCACTCTCAATCTCTATTCTTGTTTCTGCCACATACATGGATAAAGAAAAAAAAATCCTCATGCCCTCCAGACCCTTCATGTCTTAGCAGAAGCTCAGGAACAAACATCTAACAACAAAAAAACAGTGAGGTCTTTGAGGCAAGATCTCTGCCAGGGACCTTTTGTCTGTAAGCCAGCGGGAGCCAAAAGAACCCAAGCGCAGACGGGAAGCCCACCACAGCGGACCTCCCGGCCAGAGCTCACTCCCCCCGCAGCCTTCGTCATCTCCTGCAGGAGCCCTGGCAGGTACGGTTACATCTTTGGGACAGCCTGAAAGACCTACCACAGCCACTAGCACTTCTGCTGCCTCATGCACATCACAGTTTACTGACTTCTGTGCTAGATCTTAACAGCCTGCTTGACTTGGGTGCTACGCAGGGCCCTTGAGACTCAGTCTTAGGTTTCTGGTTCTGTGTCCAGAAATCTTGCTGTCATGTCCTTCAGGCAGACAGAAGACCAACTGTATTGAAATTTTCCTTTTTTTAAAAAAGATTTAACATAATGTTTTACTTGGAAATCATTTCAAACTTAGAGGAAAGTTGCAAAAAGGACTTGTCAATTTAATACTGGCATAACAATATTTGATTGAAAGTACCATTCCTATACCAATTTGTCAACTG
>ML662331.1:636312-674448 GCA_007570785.1 Antilocapra americana | reverse complement strand
CTTTTCGCTCTTTTGGCATTGATCCTTTTAAAGGATACAGGCCTTCTGACAAGAGAACATTTCTCATTTGGGAGCTAATGTTTCATCATGATTAGATTCAGAAGCATTAGAAGCATTCTTACCTAATGCTGCATAGGTACTAATTAGCCTTCTCACCTGCCCCATGTTGATTCTCATCACCTTTGTCAAAGGGTCCAGGATCTCCACTGAAAAGTTTTCTCTGGCAAAGTGTAGTAAGCTGCAAAATGACTGCCTGTGGATGTCAACATTCAAATCCGAGAAACTCAGATGTTACCTTTTATTGCAAAAGGGACTTCACAGCTGTGGTTGAGCCTGAATTGGGGAAGAGAATCATGGATCATCCAATGGAATCCCAATAGGGCTTTATTACAGGGATGCCACCGGGCAGGAGTCAGAGAAGGTAACATGACAATAGAAGCAGAGAGATTTGAGGACACTACACCTCTGACTTTATGACACAGAAGGGCAGAAGCCAGAGAATGTAGGTGCCCTCTAGAAACTAGCAAAGACAGGAAGCATTCTCCCCTGGAGCCTCCCGAAGAAACCAAGTCCTGCCAGTGCCTAGATCTGAGCCCGATAAGACTCCTTGCACACTTGTGATCTGATTCAATTGTTAGTTTAAGGAACTAAATTCAGGGTAATTGTTGAGGGGGTAACAGGACACTGATCCACAACTCATAAACAGTCTGGGGGAGACAGAGCCACATAAATCTGCTCCTTGTCAAAATCTGCCGCCAGATTTTACATCAGGGGATGATTCTTGCCTTAGCCCAGTCTTCTCTGTGATGATTACAAAATGCTGTTTTCAATCCCAGCCTTCCCCCTCCCTTAACTAGCTGACTCCCAGCTTTCTATGGTAAGTGCTTCATCTGTTAGTATATTTGTGACCTCCACTTATTTGTATATTTATTTTCCATATACCCTCCATGACTTTCAGTTTTATAATTTATCATTCTGCTTAATTATTTTAGAGCACAAACCCTTCTGGGTTTATCCAGTGGGAGCCAAAGTTCAGGTTCAAACTACGCATAAGCAGCCAGGCTCAGAGTCCCATGGTCTGGCTGACTGGGGCCCTGAAACCCAGGCCACAGCCCCCTATAGGCTGACCAGGACCAAAGTGGAGGGCTGGAGTAAGAATTCCACCCGCTGGGTAGGGAGTCACCAAGAGTAGAGATGTTCAAGAAGGACACAGTTGATGGTGGAGGACAAACAGGAAATAAGAGACTCACACACGGCCGCAGGTCCTACGCAGTGTTCTGGTTTTTGGTCTGAGTGGTCTATGCCTTTCCGAGTCCTGTTCGTCTTCAGTCTGTGGGAGCGCCAAGAAGGAACCCTGAAGACACAAGCCCTGGTGAGAGGACCCTTCACTCACGCCCTGCCAGAGCAGGCCTTGGCTCCTGCTCGGCGTGAAGGTGCGGAGCAGTCTCCCTCTACCATCATGGCCACTCTTCTTGAGCACGCCCACCTGCGTAACTTCTTCACACGTCTTCTATGCTCCCCTAGGAAAATGCACTTCTAAGCATTCCCTTCACAGTGCACGGTAACCATACGCACGAAGCATTAGACAAGAGGTACCAGGTGACGGCCTTGGGAGCTTATACTGTAGCCACCTGTCACCTGGACTTGGACTGAAGGCCTTGCATCCCCTGTCCCCACTGCGCTTCAGTCCCACGCCTCCAGCTCTCACCTGAGTCAGAAACCACTGCTCAACTGTGTTCTTTCCCAGTGGGACTCATCGTCCCTTCAGACATTAAACATTTAAATATATGTGGACAATAGATAAGGGATGAAGACTTAAATAAGACTGAGCAGAAAAAGTAGAAATACTGAGTGTGAAGGGACCATGCAGCGGACACAGGATATGTTGACAGAAGCTCCCCTTAATGCTGGGAGGAAGGACAGAGGGGTAATTTCATGTATCAAATTGAACTCAGACATCTGAAAGCAGGCAAAGAGAAAATAGAGAACATGGAACATCATCCCAGGAGCATTTCCATCCCTCTTCAGTGAATTCGGGGCTGTGAGAATCCCTTACTGAGAGCCTGAGTTACCAGCTAATCATCAACCAGTTTAGCCCAAAAACAAGAAAAAAAAGTCTCTCAGTTGTGTCCAACTCTTTGTGACCTCATGGACTATATAGTCCATGGGATTCCCAGGCCAGAGTACTGAAGTGGGTAGCCTTTCCCTTCTCCAGGGGATCTTCCTAACCCAGGGACTGAACCCAGGTGTCCCACATTGCAGGCAGATGCTTTACCAGCTGAACCACATGGGAAGCCCAAAACAAGAAAAAAGGATTTCTTCATAGGCAGAGCCAGGAATGATCTCTCACAAGTCCATTGTCAAAGCCCACATCTACTGACAACTGCCCCTTGTCCATCTTTACAATCTTGGGCCTCCATCTCTAGGCTGTGAGGTGGGCAACCCTTCCAGGCCTCCCTCTGGATACTGGAGGGTTCCTGTCCAAATGAGAGCACCCGTGACTCATTTATTGTTACGTTCCCTGCTCCCCAATACATCGTCTGAAAGGAATCACTCATCAAAATGACCACCACGTGACTGGTTGTTCTCCAGGGATGCACTCTACATTAACAAACTGGCCAGGGTATCACTGGGACCCCCAGATCCAGGAGATAAGCTTACCTGTCCAGTCACATTTATCATCTTAATTCCCAGGGAGATCCCATCCAAGAGTACTCAAATAGCCTTCCAAGAGCACTGGGCTATTTCTTGCCCATGTTCTATTTCTCATTTTTGAAATAATGAGTAAAGCAGAAATCAGTGGAATGATTGCCCTGGGTAATTGAGATTATAAATGGTCTGGCTGATGACAATTGATCTGCCACTGTTGATCTGAGGTTGTGACAGCAGGGTGAAGGGACCCAGCTACCCTTCCCCACCGCCTAAACACAAACAGTAGAAGCCAAAACTATGGGTCAGGGGTTCTTATGGATGGAATTCTTTGTGGCTCTAAACTTGGTGGGAAAACCTTTCTATATTTTCACTAACCTCCTACTGAAATCGAGCATTACCTTTAAGCATGAGCACAGGTGATAATCCATGTTAGCACTGACAGTACCTATGACTTTGTCAACAAGTCAGATGCGTTCTTTGCACATTTCAGTTGCCACAGATCTTCTATTTATGCTCTTTATGCTTCAAAATGACAATATGTGACCCACAACTAGATCCAGCTTTGTAAGAAGTCATTAAAGCAGAAATATGACATCAGACATCTTTGAAAAACATTGTAACCTATTTCCTTGTAATCATATCTCCTTGATGTATTAGAAAACTTGTTTCTGAGGAGTTGTTCACAGGTTCACCAGGCTGCCTGAGGAATCCACAGTACCAGGAAGGTTAAGGACCCCTAACGTGAGCTTTGCGGCAGCAAATTCAGAACACTGGAAGCTAAATTCAGATTGTTACTAGCCACGAGACCCCTGGGCATATTTCAGATTTTGACTGCTGGCCTACTCAGTGATATGCACAATTCACAAAGCTCACAAAACAATTTTTAAGACTGAGCAAGAGAATGTAAAGGAAAGTTGTGTACTGACCCAAAGCACAGCACTGTAAAAGATGGTGTGGTAGAAAGACATTCAGCAATGGGGTGACGTAGAAGGAGATGAAGTGTTATCCCAAAGCCACGTAGCAGCTTGAATCAAATGCTGGTGTCCACCTGGCTTCAAGAACAGTGCTACTCACAGTGCTATTCCAAGATTGGGGAAGGACTGTGCCCTGTGGTGGAGACCAACATGCTGCTTCATCCACTGAGGTGGTTTTGCTGGGAATGAAAAAACTTCAGCTGAAGCAAATGAAACAATGTGCATAGAACGTTAACGAGCTGCTGATTAACACTGCTCTAGAGTCTTGGGCACAGAGCAATGATACCTCACACACACACACACACACACACACACACACACACACACACACACCCCTTACCCTACCCCACTCACACACACACACACACACACACACCCCTTACCCTACCCCACTCACACACCCCTTACCCTATCGCACTCACATACCCCTTACCCTATCCCACTCACACACACACACACACTCCCCTTACCCTATCCCCTCCACACACACACCCCTTACCCTACCCCACTCACACACACACACACACACACACACACACACACACACACACACACACACACCCCTTACCCTATCCCAGGAGTCATGAGAACAATGAAATTGATCAATTTATTGAGACAAATGCAAACCCTCATGGCAGCAATAGTTAAGCAAGAAGGCGTCTATTCGACTGCAGAGAAAGAGCAGCACACTTCTCTTCTGCGCAGTAGAAGCTGTGTCAATCCAGCCTCCCTCCAGCCCAGTAGGATCACCATTAATCAGGTTTTTAAAACAGCCAATCACACTGTCAGAAGGCAGCATTTCTTCTTTTAATAAGCAAATTCTTGGTAACTGCTGATGTGCTGAATAGAATTTAAACTACAGCCACACACATCTTTAATTAAAAAGCAGCTATATATTACAGTATATTCTATTTTAGATAAAGGAGTCTACAACAGTAAATAACACTACAGCCATTAGAGTAATGTAGCAGTGCTTAGATTTTACACTTCCTTAAAATGCAACAGAACTGAAGGTTGTTGATAGTTATCAAGAGTTCAGTTTGCATACGTTTAGCAGTTACAAAGATGTTCAAAAAACACTAGACATCCTTTCCCTACCAGAAATGATTGCACTCAGAATTCATGATTATCACCTGAAACAAGTTTTCTTTCCATTTCCTTCTTCCTCCCATACCACACCCCTTAGTCTCTCCTGAACACATCTTCCATGGTCTGTCCCAACCCGATCCATCTCGTTCCTAACTCTCAGCTCTTGGCAGGACCTGCTACATCAGCAGATTTAGCTTCAGCCTCAAGCCATTCTTCAAGCTTAAAATTACATCACATATTAACAACACCATATCCAGACAGTAGATACACTTGCTTTCATTTTTCAAATGGAGAAAAGAAAAGCACCCCAAAACCTCCACTTCGGTTTACCCACTCTGTGTTCTAACAGTACCATACTGTTTAATCTTATATAGTATATGGAGACTTTGAAAAACAAAGACTGAGGAAGTTGGTGGCGGGGAGGCAGGGCGCTGAGTAGGGTTCCTAGTGTCTATCAATGCCATTTTTAACCTCTATGCACAAGAAAAATATTTGCTGAAAGCCAATCTAGTTTCCATATGAGTCTAACTGCTTTTGTTCATTATTTTTTCTCCCATGCCAATCCCACAAAAAAGAATAAGTGGACATATATTTATTCTGAAATATGACTAGGTCATACTATGAACCTATCTCAGAAGAATATTATGGGCTGACACTAATTCTATCTCAGAACAGACAGTGGGTATTTTTAATGGTTTTCTTCCTACAAATTCATTGTAAATGAACTCATTTCATCGATAAGGCATAAACCTTTTTAACAACAACAGGATAATCCAGTGATGTCTAGCAGTCTGAGTCAATATAAGCTTACCTTTGTTGTGAATTGTGACCCACACATACACTACCCAGCTGTTACACGCACTTCCTTAGGTGAGCTGAAGTTGTTCCTGTGGCTGTGGGCCTCTGCATAAACTATCCTCTATCTGTGCATCTAAAACTACTCAAGACAAGTGCACAGCAGCAATCCACAGTGATCTTTATTTTCACATCTAATACACCGATAAAGAGTTGCAGGAGAAACTCTTATTAAGAGAAATAAGCTTTTGACTTTCAACTTTACAGTAAGGCCAGATCTTTTCCCATCCTCCAGGTCAATTTTAAAATGAAGAAGTGGTGAATGTAATAGGCTGTGTATCATTTACCACGGTGGTAAATGAAGTCATTACTACTGTTCAGAAAAGGCCCTAAGGGCATCCTATTATAAAGAGATAAATGGCACCGACTGATAGGTCAGAACCAAAAAAAGACCAAGGAGACACCTTTGTTCCAGGCGATCAGAAGTGAGCAAGAGAGGACCTGGCTGAAATAAAATGACAGACACATGAAATTTCTCATTTGTAATTTTAATCGAAGCATTGCTATTTATTTTTAAAGTCTTCCCTCATAAGCACCAAATTTTAATATCTGATGGGGGAAAGAAAAACCATGAAGAACTCCCCTCCAGAAGAAAACAATGATGTTCACTCCTCCAAATAACCAAATTCAAATTCAAAGTCTACCAAAATAAAAACAAAATGAAAAAAGAAGCCCACACAGAAAAACAGAAACAAAAACAAAAATCACATTCTAGGGGTTCAGTGCATTTAGCAGCCTTCACTGTGCTGTCTAATCATCCTAGTTCACCAAAATATACATTTTCCATTTGACTTTTAAATTAAAAAAATAATTAAAAGCAGGAAACGTGAAGGAATTCACAATCAATTGCCTGACTTGTTTCGATTTCACGTACAGCATAGAAAGGTCAGGAAGGCTATTTGCAGCACACATGACTCGGGGACACTGATTTTCAAGGTTTAGCTTTCTTCCAAACAGTGTAAAATACCCACCTGGATAAGGAGTCAAGGAATAAGAGTAGGTAATTGAAGGCATCATCTAAAATTTGTTTACTGGCCTACAGATCAGAAGATGAATGAGCACTTCACATCTTACAGCACTGTGGTAATGAGAGTGAAGGCCTCTGAGACAATGTCACTTCACAGCCTGGATGCCCACCATCTGTGACGCTGGGGCGAGGTGGCGGGAAGCTCAGCAGAGAAAAGGTTAAAGGGACACAGATATTCTCTCAGGAAACGCTTGTGCTTCCAAAGACTCTAAAATGTTTTAGGGAATTAATATGAGAAGGAAGGGTGTGAAGGAGAGAGAAAGATCAGAGGGAGTGGGGGCATGGTGTGGCGGAGGTGGGAGGAGAGGGACCAAGGAAGAGAAGGAAAAAATGGTGGAAAGATGAGGGACCAGAGAGGAGCCAGAGGGTGGAAACGTTTTCTCCAGATGTCATCAACTGCTTTCAAAAGTCTTTGAGCATGTAGACAAAGATCTGTCACGGAATGCTCTGAAGAGCAACCCTGATGAAGCGGCCAGGCAGGGAGAAGAAGCTTTGGTTTGCAGAACACTGTCTGGTTTTTAGGAGAAGAAATGCACTATGTAAGTCCAATGACAATGCTCTCCTTTGCCTTTTCTCCAGGTTCTTCTCTTATTTCTCTGCGTCAACTTTACTAAGTGGCACTAAATGGAGAACACCAACATTGACTCTGTGATGCCTGGCATTATTTTCAGTTCTATCTCTACTGCAAAGCAGCATCAAGCCAAGTGTAGAAATTAATATTAAAGTAAAAGGACAATGAGCTTCTTCAGCCAGCCTGCTCCAGCTAGGGTGGTTTTCTGAAGTTCTCAAGTACACATCAATCCCCTGGCAGGCTGGTTGAGACAGGTCATGCGGCCCCAGGCCCCAGTGTTTCTGATTGGACAGCAGGCTGGGGTGGGGCTTAAGAATGTGCCTGTTTAACTAGCTCCCAGATGATGTTACAGGTCTGGTGGTACTATGAGGACCAGCGGTGCCCTGTCATCCAAACCACCTGGGAGGCTGTGTCAGGCCACACCCCAGCATCTGAGGCTGGGACCCAGGAATCTGTATTATTTTCAAGCTCCCAGGGGATTACAACGTATGGCCAAGTCTGAAAACCAGGGCCTTCTGTATACTACAGAACTAATTCTGTTTCTTGAAACTGGTAAATGGGCATGGTATTTACATGGGGGTTCTGATTGGACAACACAATGATGTGGTCAAAGGATACAATTCCAAGTATGAAGGGACACAGACGATCTCCTTCGAGAATTCCACAGGACAATACAGGCGCCCCAGCTGTTCTTCATAGAGTGACAGGGCTTCTGTCAAATTGACACAGTTCCCCTAAATCAAAGAGAGAAAAGCAAACAATAGGAATCTCAAGTCCTACAGAGTGTCCCACTCATTGGAAGGTCTCTAATGAATGAGAGCAATTCTAGCTTTAGATAAAAGTTCATCTCTGAAAATGAGATAAGGTTTCTGTACTTTCACAAATTGCATTGCATTCTATTTATAGATCCATTAGCTCATTATCCTTCTACTTCATTTACCAAGCCATTTCAAATTATTCGAGGATGAAGCAACAGAAAGCAGTGAGACCAATTTCTCATTAGTGACAGAGTCATTGTATCAACATCATGCAGTTAGCGAAGATTCATACCATAACCCATTCAAAATAAGTTTTCCCTGAAGTCACTATGGTATTGAGGATGAAGTATCAGAAACATAATGTTCTTGATTTCCAGAATGGCTTAAACTACAACCCTCTTAAGAGTCTAAGATGTTGACACAGAACTATTTCACACCCTTGTGCTTTCTCCAACAAAAGTCAGTTCCAGATATATACACTAAAGGTATTCCCTAGTTTACTCTTTATCAAACATTTTGTCTTGACTTCATTGTTCTAATTTTTGTTTCTTGCCATTTCTTTTTTGTCTCCCCAGCTGGTAGGAGTGGTCAATGAAATATAGTATAAATCTGCTGGAATTTTTTTTTTTGAAATGTGTTCTTTTTCTTAATTATTCAAGTATAATTGGTTTACAACATTGTGTTAGTTTCAGCTGTACACCAGTGATTCAGCTCCATATATATACACCTATACATACACATCTTTTCAGATTATTTTCCACTATAGGTTATTAAAAGATATTGAATATAGTTTCTTCTGCTATATAGTAGGTCCTTGTTGTTTATCTATTTCATGTATAGTAGTTTGTATCTATTAAATCTCAACCTGCTAATATATCCCTCCTGGTCCCCTTTCACCTTTGGTAACTATAAGTTTGTTTTCTGTATCTGTGAGTCTGTTTCCTACAGATTCATTTGTACTATTTTTTAGATTCCACATATAAGTGATATCTAACTGTAGACAAGTCAAGGATAAACACAGTGACCCTGCTCCTTCAACTTTCCTCCAGCCTGCAAGTTAGATGTGATATGTGGAGCTGCAGCAGTCAAAATAAACGATGAAGAGAATCAGAAATGCTGGCGGCCAAGACCCGAGAGAGCTGGTGAATGGATACAGAATCTGGCTAATTCTAGAGCTGCAATTCTCAATTTTTAACAGATATATGAATCATAGGGGGCCTTGTTAAATTGCAGGTTTTTATTAAGTAGGTCTGGGGTAGAGTTTATCATTTGAACACAATTTTCCCCCAATTTTCTCATAATGGATTTAGAAAACCAGATGAACATTTACTATCAACTATTTCCTTTTAACCTCTGAGGTTCTAAACATTTGGAAGACAACTAGAATATACGTGCTGTTAACGTTCCTTCATAAGAATTTCATTATCAATTTGCCTCAAAATGGCCAAGATGAAAATTATTCACAAATAAAGCATCCTGTGATACAAGCATTCCTAAGGATGGCATTTCAAAATCAAAAAACCAGCCAGCTACGGGGAAGTGGGTAGACAGGACTATTCTGAGAGCTTGCCTGGGCAGTTTGAACTGAGCACATTCGATCAGCAGGTCGTCATACTTCAGTGCCAACCTGTTTAGTAACCCATCATCTAGGGTCCTGCAGTGAGAATTGGCCCAAGTGCCTTTGACCAGCATATAATTTGGTTTCAACATTAAGTTCACCATGAGAGTATATAAACACCACATGTGTAATTTAAGATTCACAAATAGAAAACACTGCCCAGTTGTTTTTAGAACACCTCACTACTACAGAAGCTATAGAATGGAAATGCCACCAAGGTCCACAGTTCAAGCTTTTCCTTGCCATCTTAAAAATGATACCATACTCTCTCTTTATAGATGAAATGCAGGAAGACCTCCTTACAAAGAATGTAGTAAGTAAATAGAATAGTTTCAATTTATTCTTCCCCCAAATGGTCAAAAAGCAGTTTAAAAAAAGAAAAATCCCCACAAATAGATGCCTATCCCAAAAAAGTACCATGATACATTTCACCTTTCTGTGTATTTAAATGCAACGACATTGTTCTTTTCTTAAGAGATATAGGGGATACATAACAACAATCCAATAGCAAAGAATTCAGCACCTATTAAGGAGGAGAGGAAGAGAATATATGGCAAGGCAGGGGCACACCTGGGAGGTAAACCACGATATAGTGTCTTCTATTCGACAAGGTTCTTGTTGCCCTATATTAGCTCTGGGTGACACCTGCTTTTTTACCTTACAGAGTTTAATATTATTTGTATCTTTCAAAGAGTTTATGTCATGTCTGTAATATAAAAATGTCTGGAAGACTATTTCCTTAATGACACCATTTTTATCTCTTCTAAAACAAACAAAAATAATGTGATGATTAAGGAAATCACACATGTGAAATACCGCAAGAATAGAGGGGAACAAAATTCTAAATGAGTTACTTCCAGAAGGTGGGAGGGGTGTATGGAGAAATGTATATATGTTAAGCGTACTGGTAACATCCAGGTCTATGGGAGGTGGGGGAAGGTGGGGGGTAGGGTAGGGGGGCTCATATCTTTGTATCATAACTAACATGAATGTCACACACACATTTGTACTTTCAAATAACATACAGCTTTTTTAATGAGGAGTGGAGAGGCGGAAGTCAAGTCCCAGGATCTGCCTCTTAGTTCCACAAAAACAACTCTCTGCCTCCTGGCCCACCAGACGTGGCTCCATGAATCAGCACATTTCAGGAAATATATGTATGTATTTTTATGTATCAGGAAATACTAACTTCAAACCTTCTTTTAAAATTAAAAATCCCCTAGAAAATGAGGAAAATACTATTTGCTTCCATCTGGTGGCAGCAGTTCATACTGCAGCCAGAGCAGTTTATGAAATAATATTGATGGCTTTTCCTAGAGGATGAGGTGGGAAGGCAAAAAAACAAGAAAAGGAAAGTCACGGTCTGTGTCTCCCTCTGATGGCAGCAGCTGATACTGCAGCCAGTGCAGTTTATGATGGCTTTTTCCACTAAAGACTCTCCAGAGAATATGGAGGGAGGGAGGGGGGATATATATATATATATATATAAAATCACGGTCTGTGTCTCTCTCTGGTGGCGAAAGCTCATACTGCAGCCACTGCAGTTTATTATGTCTTTTCCAGTAAACACTCTCAGGACAGTGAAGAGGGGGAGGAGGGTGGAAATTATGGTCTGTCTTCATCTGGTGGCAGAAGTTCATTCTACAGCCAAAGCCCAAATTTAATAAATCGGAAGGTTATGGTAACAGGACAGAACAGAACAAGGTGCATGCCTGCTTAGTTGCTCAGCCATGTCCGACTCTGTGACCCAATGGACTGTCACCCGCCAGGCTCCTCTGTCCATGGGATTCCCCAGGCAAGAATACTGGAGTGGGTTGCCATTTCCTCCTCCAGGGGATATTCCTGACTCAGAGATGAAACCCATGTCTCCTGCATTGCAGGTGGATTCTTTACCACTGAGCCATGGGGGAAACTCTCAACAGGACAGAACAGAGCTCATTAATTCCCTAAAAGGGACAGGTCAGCTACTTACAAACTTACTGCTTGAGAACACAGACAGACATAAATATAAAAAAATTCTTTCAATACAACAGTTTCATTTATCTACTTTTATATTACATCTTCAATTAGCTACTTCCACATTGAGAATGCTGAGGATAGAATTAAAATATTGCATAAATGCTCAATGGCTTTATGTCACATTGCAAATACAAGTAAGAAAAGCAATACTAATACCATCACCACCAATATGATTACTGAAAATATGTAAGATTTTTGCATATATTTGTCCCAGTCTTTCCCACTCACCATTGTCTTCAGTAGTTGTACTGTCCCAGCATTGGAAGAGCAAATTGTCATACAATACCCAGTCCCTTTAAACCTTTATTTAGTCTTCATTTTACAAGTAACTAAATAGTTAGTGCTATCATTAGTCTTTATGTCAATGTCTAAGTATTTTGGTGTGTGAAGCACAAAATAAAAAATTTTTGCTGAGAATTTTGGGGAAAAAAAAGTTTAAAGTCTATACCTGTGTAAAATATTTCCCATCCTGTTTCAATACTTTCATTGAGAGGTCAAGAATCAGTCTGAGAAACTCCCATGTGGAATCTGGATGTTAAAAAAAAATTAAGTTTTATAAATATTGGTTTGCACGTATGAGAAACAACATCTAAAGTCAAACATTCACATTAATATTCAGTGATTCAAAAAAAACAGAAAAAAGAGAAATAGCCATGACACCCAATATTCAAGGGCTTGTGAACAAGAATACTGTCATATATTTTGTGTCCTGACACATGTGCACACACACCTATATGCAGGCAAAATCAAAAGCAAATGCAGATGTACATAACTGCTCTCACCATACCCAGAAAGATTGGACACAAAAGCAGTGGCTGAAATCTGAAAGAGAACACCTTTAAGCAAGGGGAAAAGCAGTAACATCTCAGGAGAGAAACTACAAGAGTGAGGGTGGGGACCTGAGTCTGGACACTCAGCAGGAAGACAAGGTAACAGAAAAAACATGAACATTGAAATCCTAAGCCAGCAGTGATTTTGAGTGCATGGCATGAGAAGGGGCATTGTCTCTGGTGTTGCTCAGAAAGGTCACCAGATTGTCCCGGTACAGGTTTAAAAAAATCCCAGTATGTAAATTATGAAACAAGCTGCTATCTCAATGGTATGATTATGAGTCATTTTATTTCTATACTTGTTTCAAATGACTGCGTTAATTTTGCTCATTTAGTGGCAAAAGAGGATCTGACCAAAGCCAAATCTAGCCATCTTTCCAACACTGGCCTCAGTTTACTACTTTTAATAAATGAAGGAACTTCACTAGACAATGTCTTAAGATCCTTTCATTCTCACATGATGTTAAGAAAAACATTTCCGTATTTCTGTGAACATTATCTTGGGGCAGCCTGGATGGGAGAGGGGTTTGTGAGATAATGGATATGTGTATATGTATGACTGGGTCCCTTCACTGTTCACCTGAAATGATCACAATATTGTTAATCGGCTATATTCCAATACAAAATAAAAAGTTTAAAATAAAAAGGAAAAACAGAATCTACCTTCTTCTGGAGATGTGGAGATTGGAACAGCTGTCAAATCATTAATCACATAATCAAACTCTCTCCCTTCTTTGGCGTACCTCTTCAGTACTGGAATACAGTCTTCTATTAGAACCTTCCAGAGAGAACAAGCATAGATGCAGATGAGCCAACATATGTGAAAGTGGTTAAACACTTGTAGAAGGAAGGGGGAAATGAACACAGGGGCTGCAGCACCTGCCAGAGGAACAAAAACCACTTCCACCCATACCTGCCAGGAGCTAAAAGTTCAGGGCTTACCAGATGCTTTACCTGCCTTTCAATTAAGTGGAACTCCTCTTAGGAATTACTGTCATCACCATTTTACAAATAGAGAAACAAACAAGAGAGGTCACCAAGTCTGCTCTTGCTTGCGTACTCAGTTGTGTCTGACTCTTTGCGACCCCGTGGAATGCAGCCTGCCAGAATCCACTGTCCCTGGGGATTCTCCAGCAAGGATACTGGAGCAGGTTGCCATGCCCTCCTCCAGGGGATCTTCCCAACCCAGGGAATAAACTCACATTTCCTGAGTCTCCCGCATCACAGGCAGATTCTTTACCACTGATCCAAACTCTGAAGTTTGTTTGGCCTCACTGTACACCAGCCAGACGGATTGGGTTTCACCACATCTGCTGAGCCACCCAAGGGTCAGTGCCCATGGCAGGTCGGCCCTGGCCAAGAGCAGCCCTTTTCCTTGAGTCTCCAACAGCCCCCAGAGCTGATTCCACTCAAGAGAACTAGGAGGGACAGATGACACCCGCCCTTTTGGAACAAGGTTTTTTTGAAACAAATGTTGTGACCTACAGCCCACCAACCTTAGGTATGGGTTTGGGGTCTCTCTCAAACCTATTCCATTTGGGAATTCTACCTGCTCCTTCTGAGTTCACCCCCATTCAGAAAGCAAGCCACTCCGGGCTCATTGTGAGTCACCCTAATTCTCTCTTGGGACCCAGACCAATCTGTTTGGGGGCTTCCGTGTGGGAATGGGAGTGCAATTTTGAACTAGACTTCATCTGATCTCGTCTCTGCGACCATATTTATATTTTTACGTCTTTGTGTATCAGTACTTGCATTGGCTGGTTGAGGTATCTCTGGTAATGGACCTCATGTTGACACCACGGTATTCTTCCCAACTTCCCTGGCTTCATTTACACCAAGGGGTTTTCCCTTTAAGAGTATGGCTTGGTCATTTGGCTTCATCGCTAATGGGGCACTGATTGGGTATCTCCTCTCTGGGACAAGGGAATTGTGACCTTGAGAGACCATTCTGCATTGCACTGGTGTGCCCTTTGCTTGGTATTCGACAGCAGCAGCCGTGAATAAGTACAGGTGATGACAGTTCTGTTCCACCTTGTAGTCCACACTTTGCAAAATGGGGAGATCAGCTTTGCTCCAATGAATGAAAGAAAAAATGTCACTGTAACACTGCCTGGCCTCAGTACCCCTTGGGATCTGGACACCAATGGCCCTCTAAATTAGAACATCCTTCAACTAGAAATGTTTTATAAAAGGGAAGGGAAACAGGATATAGTTCCTTATGCATATGTTGTATCTAAGGGAGCCTTTTGGAATTGGTTTGGCTTTTATTTGGCATGTGTGCCCAAGTGTTTGGGTACATGAGTCCTAACACTGTTCTCTCTTCCAGTTTTGACCCTCATTAAGGGGGTCTTGGGAATTTGAATGCTGACTCAAGTTCTTTTGTAAGAGAAGCATGTGAATATGAGTGAATGACAGGTATGTAGAAACTGAAGGAAATCTCACCCTGAAAACAGCCAAGATGGGGCTCTTTTGACATTCTGAAACTGGTTTTTGTGTGTGCAATTAGTATTAAGCTGGCTTTCTAGGAGAAACATGCAGATCTTTGTGCCTTCAAGATGAAAATGATCTACCTGGACTCACAGAAACTTTAATCATCTGTGATCCTGGAGTGGGGTAGGGGGAGCTTTTTAAACTCAAACAGGTAAAGTTTTACATCTGTGTCTGTACAGACATATGCATGTTTATGCATACGTTATAAATACGATGTGCCTCCATCTCCAAATTGCACTGCTAAGCTTGGTTTGTGGATGAGTTCTGTTTAACTTAAGAGAACTTAAGTGCTTATGTAAATTCTCACAAATACAAAAAACTAGTCAAAATTAATTTCAGGTTCATATGATCTAGGAAATATTCACTATTAAACCAATATTTGGTATTAAATCTAGCTTTTAAGTGTGCTGGTTTAATCTAGACATGTTTCTAGGGTCATCAGTATTAAATATATTATTTTTACTACATCTAAGAAAGTCAATAAAGCTCATATTGTTATAAAATTTGTCAACAAGGAAAACTATCATGAAACATTTGAGTAAATTAAATGTAAGAGCTTCCCTGGTAGCTCAGATGGTGAAGAATCCACCTGCAATGCAGGAGACCCAGGTTGAATCCCTGGGTCAAGGAGACTCCCTGGAGGAGGGCATGGCAATCCACTTCAGTATTCTTGCCTAGAGAATTCCATGAACAGAGGAGCCTAGTGGGCTACAGTCCATGGGGTCACAAAGAGTCGGACACGACTAAGCAACTAACACTTTCACTTTCAAGAGGATTGCTAGGTAAAACATTTTTTCAAATGTTTAAAACAAGAGACAAATATTTCAACACACAAGTAAAGCTTTTACTGTTTACAGTAAAAGCAGGTATGAAGAATGGAAATCCATTTCGTTAAATGGAAAAAAAAAGGTAATTCTGTCCTAGAGTTGGTTGTTTCTGAATGGTAAAGAAACTCAGGGAAAAAATGATATAGGTATAGAAAGTTTTACAAAGTTTGTGAAAAGGAACACTTAGAAAAGTTCATATATGTGCCTGGTCAGTACTGGCTATGATTAGACTGAATTTAAGTAAATAAATTGTATTATCAAGAATAGGCTGATAATGCAAGACTGGAATTTGGATTTTTGGTTTTCTCTCTCTGCTTTCCCAGCAGAAAATAAAAAGTTTTCTTAGAGTGCTAAGCTGCTTTTGCCTTTTTGAGATATCTGATTTTAACTTCATGTATTTACCTTTGAGATCTTTTATTGTCACTTTGGTTAGGTGAATGGTTCTTGTTTCCCAGGGACTTATCATCTTCTTTGACTTTTTAGTATTTCTAACAAATGCCCCAAATATCAAATTCGATCTGAAGTTCTTTTGACCTCCAGCTAACTTTGGGGTGCTTCAGAGGAACCCTTGAGGCATCTCAGAGATTAAACGAACTAGGACAATTCAGTATGTTAAATTATGTGGGAAACATTGCCAAATGAGTGATAAGCCTCCTCAGGTTATATTGTGTGGGCAAGTGTTTTTACATTCTTAAAATTATATGGAATACAACACTGTGAATCAACTATACTCCAATAATAATTTAAAGAAAATGATATGGGGACTTCCCTAGCAATCCAGTGGTTAATCTCCATGCTTCCACTGGATGGGGCATGCATCTGATCCCTGGTCAGGGAACTAAAATCTCTGCATGCCACAGAGTGTGGCCAAATAATCAATAATAAAATAACATGGAATTTCTAAAATTCTGGTGTGTCCTAACAAAATGTTACCCATAATTCTAGTTATTACAACCAAGTCTTCTGTCAGTTACACTGAGATCAGTTGTTTCACTGTACCTTTTAAGTCTTATTGCCTTAGTGCTTTTGCAAAAGTGCTTCATCTTCAAGAAGATTCATAGGAAAGGCTTTTTGACATGCCCTAGTTTCTAATAAATTTCAAATCATATCCATCAACTGGGTAAACAAGTAAAGAATCCTAAAATGAAAATCTGACGGCTTCATAAAAAATGTTAACCAAGAAAGAGTACTAAGGACTTCTCTTCGTGGTACTGTGGATAAGAATCCGCCTGACAATATAGGGGACATGGGTTCGATCCCTAGTTCAGGCAGATTCCACATGCTTCAGGTCAGCTAAGCCCCAGTGCACCAGAACTACTGAGCCCGCAGGCTGCAACTACAGAAGCCTGCATGGCCTAGAACCAGTGCCCCACAACAAGAGAGTAACCCTGCTCGCTGCAACTAGAGGAAGTTAGTGCACAGCAACCAAGAGCCAGCACAACCAAAAATAAATGGTTTTTTGTTATTTTATTTTATATACATAATGCATCATGTTGATAATAGATTTAAGATTCATATCTTTACATTTAACTAAATCTTTTGGGGACAAGATTTAGCGGACAAAAACTCCTTAAAACTGCTAGATTCACTGCTTGCAAATCTTATACATATATAAAAAATCATTCATTTTTCTTTCTGTACTACCTTAATTTTAAGATTAAAATTATTCTATCATAAAATGGGGTGTGCACTGGAATCTAAAAATGGTTAACAGTAATTGTGTTTTCA
This sequence comes from Antilocapra americana, assembly GCA_007570785.1. NCBI lineage: Eukaryota > Metazoa > Chordata > Mammalia > Artiodactyla > Antilocapridae > Antilocapra > Antilocapra americana. Next base: position 657,010 of record ML662331.1, on the reverse strand, counting down.
AATGACAAACAGTTGCAAGGACCTGGTTTGTTATCTTTTTTAATGCTTTTTCCAGAATGATTTTTTTTTTCAGTTTTATTGAGATATAATTGACATACAACATTATAGTCATTTAAGGTAAAACCAAGAACCTGCTTTGTCTTTTTTTTTGTTTTGGTTGTATTTTAATGGCTAAGGGGCTTGCCTACTGCTGTCCCACAGACCACAGACCAGGAACCCTCTCCCCTTTAGAGCTTCAGGAAAACTCTTAGTATCAGAAGAGTTTGTCAGACTCCCCTTGGTGGCTATTCTGTTCCCAAAATGGGGAGGGGGGTGCACTGGGGCTCTAAACTTCCTCAAGAGCCAATATATTTAAAATATTTTTCCTTCTCTAAAAGGTCCTGCTGTCTATGTCACCATCTGCCTTTGGCGCTCTGCCCTCAGAGCTTGGACTTGCAAGTCGAGAAGTTGTTTTCTGGGGCCATTAGTAAATCTTCCCACTTACAACCATATCCTACCTCCAATCACAACAGTCTATGACTCTATAGTACCTCAGGGTTTATATGTGCTGTTCTTGTATTTTTTTTCTTAATCCATATAAGTCAGTCAACCTAAGGAGTCAGGGAAATATGAGTTTGGAACATTCCTCTAAAGTTACCCTATAATCTTGAATAAATTGCCCTTTGAACTCTTTAAACTTACCATCTTCATCTACAAAACAGAAACCAGAAGCCACATAAGGCTTTGAGGATTACATTTTAAAAGACTTCAGCAGAGGGTCTGGCTCACAATGCAAATATTTGTAAACAAATTATAAAATTTGCAGATATGTTAGTCATTGTGAAAAGTCTGTCATGCTCTGAAGAACCTAAATCCTCCCTCTTCCTTTTCATGTGTACAGTATTATATTTTAACTTTTGTGTGTACTACAGCATGCTCACCACCAAAAGTATCATTTCTATCCATTACCAGACAGCTGGTTCCCTTTACACATTTCAGCCTCCCCCACCCCTTGCCCCTCTGGGAAGTACTACTCTGTTACCTGGATTTATGGATTTTTATTTGGTTTGGTTTGTTCCTTTATTTTAAAAAGTTTTTATATTCCACATGAGTGGAATCATACAGTATTTTTCTTTCTCTGTCGGACTTTATGCTAAGTGAAAATAATACCATCAAGGACCATCCAAGTTGTCACAAATATCAAGATTTCATTCTTTTTTTCTATGGTTGAGTAGGATTCCACTGTGTAATATATACATCTTCTTTATCTGTTCATCTGTTAATGGACAGTTAAGTTGCTTCCATATCTTGGCTATGATAAATAATGCTGCAATAAATATGGAGGTGCACATATCTTTTCAAATTAGTGTTTCCTTTCCTTCAAATAAACACCCAAGATTAGAACTGCTGCATCATCCCTCCCTTGTTAAACTTTACAAAAGTGTAAGTGAAATATGTATCTTTCCCTTTTGCCCATAAAACTATCACAACTGCATTTTAACACAGATATCATTCCTCTCTCAGCTTAAAAAAATTAATATGAGTGTACCATGAAATCAAATTTGGACACACACACCTTAGAGAACATGGGTAGGAGTAAGTAATTTACGTAACAAATTAAAGCACTCATCTAAACTGCTTATAAAACTAGAGGTACATATTTAAGATTCTAGTCAAATAAAAATATGCATTTGCTTAGCTATCTTGCTCCACTAAATAATGTGGGTATGGGCACTAATATTTGGATATTCAAAATACAATACAAAATGTATCCTACAAACTGTAATGATTGGTCAACTTACAAGCACTTTAGAAACTTGGCTTCTCTGGTGGCTCAGATGGTAAAGAATCCGCCTGCAATGGGGAGACTTGGGTTTGATCCCTGGGTTGGGAAGATTCCCTGGAGAAAGAAAAGGCTACCCACTCCAGTACTCTGGCATGGAGAATTCCATGGACTGTATAGTCCTTGGGGTCACAAAGAGTCAGACACAACTGAGCGACTTTCCCTTTCACTTTACTTAGCAAGAAGCAAACATTCCTATGCCAAACATTTTAATCATCTACACTCTCTAATTAAATTCGTAAATCCCTTCTCAAAGACTTAGAAACATACTCGGGCTAAAACAGACAAAAGGTAGTGCTTGCCAGGTCATAAAAAGGTACATGAAGACTTCCCTGGCAGTGCAGTGAGTAAGAATCTGCCTGTCAATGCAGGGGATACATGCTCCATCCCTGGTCCGGGAAGATTCTACATGCCATGGAGCAAATAAACCTGTGCACAAGCCACAACTACTGCGCCCGTGCACCTAGAACCTGTGCTCCACAACAAAAGAAGCCACCGCAGTGAGAAGCCCGTGCTCCACAGCTAGAGAGTAGCCCCTGCTCACTGCAACGAGAGAAAGCCCACTCAAAGTAACAAAGACCCAGCATAGCCAAAAATAAAGAAATAATTTTTAAAAGATACATGACATCTTTTATACAAGAATGTATTCATGTTATTAAATTCAAAGCATCTGGAAATGGCAATTTCTTTTCTTTATTAGCTGTATACACTTTCCCTGGATACAAATAAATATAGAACTCACATAAGAGAATAAAGGGGAGCAGAACAGGCTATCTCAAAACAGCAAAATGTAGAGAGGCTTTCTCTGAACTCCCCTTTATCTACCTAAAGACAGAGCCCCCAAAAGGAAATGAAGTATCACAGATCCCTCCCCGAGGGATTCAACCAGGGAAGATGGCCTCTTATCACAGCAGAAGAGGCTGACACCACACCCAAACTTTGTCACGACCACTCTTCTAAGGGCCCTGTCTATTTTTCCTAAGTTATTTACTCTCACGTAAGACACCTACATCCCCCTTTCCCTGTTAGGATTGTATTTAAGCCTAAATTCTAAAGCTACCTCTGAGTTGCTTATTTTCCTGTGTATCTTCCATGTATACATGAGTGTAAAAACGTTAATGAACTTGTTTTTCCTCTTGTTAGTCTTCTATTACAAGGGGTCTCAGGCAAGCATTGGAACGGTATAAGGAAATTTTCCAAGCATTGGAACTGTATAAGGAAACTTTTTCCTCCCCTATGAGATCATCCATCATCTTGATTATCTTCTTTTTAAAAAAATATTATTTATTAATTATTTCACTGCAATGGGTCTTAGTTGGGGCATGTGGGATCTAGTTTCCACATGCAGGGATCATACCCGGGCCCCCTGCATTGGGAGTTTGGGATCTTTAGCCACTGGACCACCAAGGAAGTCCTGATTATTTGTCTTCTTAACCAATTACACTTAAAGCTGTTTTAAGAAGGCACAGTTGTGATCAACAACATCATATTATCACCTGACTTAATAAAAATCATTTATCTGGTAAAAATAATTACCTGATAGCAGTCTCCTTTAAGATTGTCTAAGACATCACCACACGTTTTTCGCATGTATTTCTTACATCCGTCAATCACCATTTGGTCAATGTTCAAAATAGGTTAAGGAAAAATTTCCCCTGGATTTGAACACATCAAAGAATTCTGAAATACTTTTTTAAAAGGTAAAGATGAACATAACATTTTTCACACTAATTTGGGTATCATAAAGTTGAAAAAATGATGAACGAGACAATGACTTCATTTGGGCACCAAGGAGGCTCAAAAGGCACTGAACTGCCTTCTAATGGAGAAGCTATCTCAGCAATTGCTGGGCAGTCAACATGGTGCAAAGGTTGCCTGCTCTTTAATTCTCAACTCTGCTTCTTCGTTCGTGGCCTGTTGGTAGCCATATAAAAAGACTACTGGTACTAAGTTGAAATCTTTGTTCAAAGTAACCTTATAACATTAACTGTAGTGTTAAGACAAAAAAGGAGGAAGAGAACAAAGTCCAGCAAACTTAATCTCTTATACAGCAAAGGATATCTCTACCATAGTCACCATCTTTGGTTTCAGTTTGACTATTTCACATAATATGCCCCCATCTCCACCTCCCAGAATCAGTACATCTTTGCCACTGTAATCTTCTTTGCCACTGCCCATGATGGCCCGGGTATATGCCAAATCGCTTTCCGCCAAATCTAGGGAGGAGAAACATCCAAAATGGTGACTTAAGCAAAGCCTCAGAGCAGCTGGCTTATCATTCCAGAAACTGCTAGAATCTAGAAAATTCAGACATTTTCCTTTTCAGTCTTTAAAAACTCAGTATATAGAGGGTTTGGGTGTGTTATTTTTCCTTTTGGATTGTGGACTTTTCTTCATCCCTACCCATCTAACACCCAACATGTTACCTACACAGATTATACACATAGTTAAGTTTAGAAGAAAACTCAGTCTTTAGCCTGTTCTGATATGATAATTAAAAAGCAATTACATATTTCCAGATGAAACATAACAGCAGAGTTGCTGAGGGAGAAAAGTGACTGGAGTTTAAGGGACACACGACTGGCCAGGAGTTGATCATTGTTGACACTCAGTGGTGAGTATATGTGGGTTCATCTTACTGTTCTGTCTACTTTGGTTTGAAATTTTCCATAACAAAAAGACTTCCTAATGAACAAGCAATATAAAATAACCAGCAAGGATCTATTGTATAGCACAGGGAACTAGACTCAATATCTTAACAATAATCTATAAGAGAATGTTAATAAATATGTATATCTATGTATAACATAAAAAAAGAGCATCAAGACAAAGTTTTCATGGCTCTACTATAAAATATGAAAACTCAGACAAGCCGCAGGTAAATCTAATGTAAATATTCATCTCAAAAACCAAACACACACAAAAATAGCCAGCAATGCCCAACGGCACACCTGGACAACCCACAAGGGTAGTATGTCAGGAAAACACAATATAAAACTGTCACTTTGTTATGCGATTGGGGTAGAGATGGAATACTTACTAACATCCCCACTGAGGATGAGAATATTCCCAAATTGCTTTGAGTGTAAAATTTTAATGTTCTGGTAAGGTGAGTCTTCATCATACACCACTTTATCTATGTCGTACTCAACCAGGCGGCCATCCGCAGTGGGCCAGTATCTGTCGATGGCTCCTCCTCGAACTATGGGTGGTAATCTGGATAAAAAAGGGAAAGAAGGAAAATAGGAATGAGCCTTACAACAAAGTCTGCTTAGGTGAGGCTACCTTAAAAGAAGACCTAGAAACAAGAATGTTCCACGTGGAGCCACATAGCCTCAGGCAGACTCCTAAATAGTACACAACTTAAAACTTGAACTTTGAGGGCTATATAAGAATGGCAACTACCAAATTTCAACACTGCTGTACATTAAGAATTAACTTGGGGCTTCCCTGGTTAGAATCCGCTGGCCAATGGAGAAGACACAGGTTTGATCCCTGGTCCATGAAGATGCCACAAGCCACGGAGCAACTAAGCCCATGCACGACAACTACTGAGCCTGTGCTCTGTTTATGTGCTCAGTTGCCAACTCACATCCAGCTCTTTGTGACTCCATGGGCTGCAGCCCACCAGGCTCCCCTGTCCATGGGATTTTCCAGGCAAGAATACTGGAGCCTGAGCATTTAGAGCCCAGGAACCATAACTACTGAGCCCACATACTTGCAGCAACTACTGAAGTCCATGCTCCACAAGAAGAGAATGAGAAGCCCTCACACCACAACTAGAGAGTAGCCCCCACTTGCCACAGCTAGAGAAGAGCACAGGCAGCAACAAAGACCAGGCATGCCAAAAATAAACAAACAAATAATTTAAAAAGCACCTCTGCAAAAAAAATTTATTTGGCTGTGCCAGGTCTTAGTTGTGGCATGCATAATCTTTAGTTGCAGCATGCAAACTCTTAATTGCAGCATGTGGGATCCAGTTCCCTGACCAGGGGTCAAACCTGGTGCCCCTGCATAGAGAGCTTGGAGTCTCAGCCACTGGACCACCAGGAAAGTCCCAAGAATTTACTTTTTTAAAAAAACCTTTCTGTGATACTTTACATTTTCCCTAAAATATAAAAAAAAAGTTGAATGAGAAAATGGCCACTAGAGACATCACGCTTCATGCCCAAATAGTCTAGCAGGAAGGGCTCCCAAGAATGTCTGCATCACTACTTTGCCACTAGCACATTCATCCAAGTGCCCAAACATGTAATACCATCACCTAGCTCGGAATCCACGTTTAAGTGTTCCCAACTGCCCCAACTATCTCCTTCATAACTATTCTCCTTTTTGAATAAGAATCAGACTGTATTTTGCTTTTTTACCCTCATTTCATCTAAAATAGATAGTTGTCGCTGTCATCCCTTCCCCTTGTGTTTCATGACTTTTACATCTCAGCAAAGTCCAGACCATGTGTTCTGCAGAAAATCCCTCAGCAAGGTCATATTGGCACATTATGCAACCATCACATCAGGGACACTGAGATGTATGCCTGTCCTAATTGGTGATGCTAAGTCTGACAATGGTTAAAGCCAATGCCCCCAAGATCCCTCCATTTGCAAAGGTACCTTCTGCCCCTTTGTAATTATGAAGCAAGGTGTGTGGGGGGCTGGGAGGAAGTCCATGGAATCCGGGTCAAGAAAACTGGGTCAAGTTCCTGATCTCTTGACACACCTTCACCAGTGGCATCTAGAAGATTCGTGCCTGAACCAATGATTTTGAGAATAATGTCTGCCAACTGATGATTTTCTCATTCACTCCTTTTTGTAAATCCTGAGTGTCTGACACAGAGTGAGTGTACTAGAAACCGCCAGCAGAGGACACTACATGACAGGGAAAACCAGACTTAGAAAGGGGGCTTGGCAAGTGAGGAGGAACACAAGCAAGGTGCTCACCGCACACACGACACAGCCATGTGCAAGTTCTATGTCCTCAAATACAGTGGGGCTCACAGTAAGCGAACCCCAGGTACCTAAATGCTGGGCTACCTCTGACTTGCTCTCAAAAGTTTTTGCTGTCCCTGCTCACTTGTTTCCAAGAATACAGTCTGAACCTGTTACAGGTTAACAAGGCTTTCAATGAAGAAATACTGTATGCATGCTAAGTCTCATCAGTCGTGTCCTACTCTGTGTGACCCCATGGACTGTAGCCCACCAGGCTCCCCTGTCCACGGAATTGTCCAGGAAAGAATCCTGGAGTGGGTTGCCATTCCCTTCTCCAGGGGATCTTCCTGCCCCAAGCAAGGATCTAACCTGTCATCTCTCACGTCTCCTGCATGGGCAGACGGGTTCTTTACCACTAGCGCCACCTGGGAAGCCCCATGAGGAAATACTAATATCTGTCAAAGGCACTGAATTTACAAAGCAAGTTTCCACAAACTATCATTTAATCTCAACTTCTCTGGATTTAACCACTCTTCATCTTCTAGAACAAATGCAGCTGTTGGAATTAGGCAGCTAAGTGGTTTTTCCTATAAAATGGTGCCCCAGCAGGACAACCTTGGAGAGGAGGCAAACCGGACTTGGGAGAAGCCTCTCCCACCCCTGGCTGATGAGTGGTGGGAGCACGAGCCCCTGTGACAATGGATGAAAGCAGCAAACGTCAACTCGGGGGCTTCGGGGTTGACAGCCAGCCAGCTATAGGCAATTACTGAACTTTTGCACAAACCCCGTGTAAACCAAGTCCATTCTCAATTGTGTCAATGGTGCCTCAGGTGCAGGTAGAGCTCTTTATTGCAACCCAGTCTTTTTTTCTTAGAGATCCAAAGACGCAAGGATCTTTAAGGATGGCTTCACCTTGATGAATTACTCCTTCCTGATACCCAGCAGGATCCCGGGGGCTCCTAGGCACAAAAGTCTTTCTATGTCCCTCCATTTCTTGACTATAGGAAATAGGCTTCCTTTGGCCTCCAGGATTTCCCCTGAGTTCCAGCGAGCAGGTTCAAACACATGCTAATCAGAGAAGGGAGGGGATGCCGACACAAAGGAAGAACAGTCAGAAGAAACAATAGGGCAGCCTTGGGGTAGAGTCCTGGTTCTCATCAAGGGATACACACAAGGACTTCTTTGAGAAGTATGCAAAGACTGCAGTTCTCACCAGGTAGGAGAAATTAAAGGTATGCTGCCCACGAAGGGCATTTCAGATGTTACTGAGTCATCCGTTAATGATTCAGTCTCTAACAATGTCATTCCTCAGACAGCAAAGTGGCACCACTCTTGTCCTTTTGAGGCCAAAAACAAAGGGCCTACAACAAAGTATTCCCAATAACTTCCTGCCCCCTCCACCCTGATATTATAAAAAGATGTAAAAACAGTGACAAGAAAAAACAAGGCCTGTGCTGTGTTTTGAACTGAAATCGGAAGTGTAACTGCCCTCTCACTTCAAAAACTCCCACACCACAACCACACAGGAACCAGACTTCATTAGTGCTGAGGCCCATAAATGCATTTCATCTATTCCTTCACTCCAAGCAGTAACTCCAATAAAAACCACACCAAAAAAAATCTGGCATTTTGATGTTGGCCAGTTCATTATCACCAAACTAAAGACACAGTGGGAACACGTTCAATTCAGATGGATCAATTCAGGAAAGATTAGGAAAACTTTGCAAACAGGAAAAGAGGGAAATTTCAGAAAAGAATGTGGGTGTGGACAAGAGGATGAGGAAAGGCCTGAGGATATGTAAACTGAACTTGGCGGGGTAAATAAGTCTGGCTGCTGAGAGATTTCAATCAAGCAGCCAAGCTCTACACTGTGTCCTGCACTCTTCACAGTTCCCTGCCTTGTACTCAAGTTGGAGGTTAAACAACTTTCTAATTATTTTACACCTGCCCTGGGGCTTTCTTCTAGGCTGATCAAATTTAGCAGGATGAACCATTAAGTACTAAACATCCTTAAACAGCCAGTCAGGAGTCCCTCCTGTGGAAAATGCCCTGAACTGGAGAAGTCTATATTCTGGTCACTTCCAACAGTGATGGTCTGACCTGTGTTACTGCATCTATGTATTTTCCTTTATGAGTAAGCTATTATTGCTGTTCAGTTGCTAAGTCCTGTCCGACTCTTTGAAACCCCATGGACTGCAGCATGCCAGGCTTCCCTGTCCATCAACATCTCCCACAGCTTGCTCAAACTCATGTCCATCAAGTCGGTGATGACATCCAACCATCTCATCCTCTGTCGTCTCCTTCTCCTCCTACCTTCAATCTTTCTCAGCATCAGGGTCTTTTCCAATGAGCCGGCTCTTCACATCAGGTGGCCAAAGTATTGGAGCTTCAGCATCAGTCTTTCCAATGAATATTCAGGACTGATTACCAAGACTGACTGGTTTGAACCCCTTGCTGTCCAGGGACAGACCCATTTTGGGGGGTCCTAGAAGGAACCACCCAGGCAGAGCAAGGCCAAACCACTCAGAATAACGTACAGTGCAGCCATGATTAATTGACATTCTTAATTCCCAGGACCTGCCAGATTCTACCCCCCCCCAAAGAATGCCAAACCTTTACTTCTATCAAAGCTCTTTTAACACCTGACACCACTAGCACATACATCTGTGCTGTCCAACAGAATATTTTTCTGGGTTGTCCAATATGGCAGTCACTAACCATTAGCTAGTGACAAGAGGTGAGTAAGGAAATGAACTGTTTTTGTTTCTTTTATTAACTTAGTTTTAAACAGACACAGGTGGCATAGTAGCTACACTCCTCAACAAAAGCCTAATGGTCTTTGTCATCAACTGAAAAGAACCTACCGGGGGTGCTCAAGGTGGGTTGGCTCTGATGTTCTTGCAATGTCAATATCATCCTACCTGAAAGCACTAAGGCAAATTTTCTATATCCCATCCTGTCAAAATCTCTTAAAACTGCTTAATTCTATTGTGGGGCCCAGAACTCTGAGGAAAGATAGATATTTTTTTTCTTTTCACTGGACATGGTCGAGGAGGAGTTTTCTAGCTCCTCTTTGAGGTACCAACCCCATCTGATTCTGTGTTAGTTTCACCCCTTGGGATCACTGTACACTCCTTTCTGTCCCTGTTCCATTTTATCTAGCATCTCTCTCTCTCTCTGTCTCTGTCTCTCTCTGTCTCTTTCTCTCTGTGTCTCTCTCTCTCTGTCTCTCTCTCTCTCTCTCTCTCTCTCTCTGTCTGTCTCCCTCTCTCTCTCTCTCTCTCTCTCTCTCACACACACACACACACAGTTAGTCTTCTGCCATCAGGGCCATCTACATTAGCCAGAAGCAGAAGCTGACTGATCTCTTCCACATCTTACATAGACACTGCTAAGGGATAACACCACCACTGCAATTATTTTATTGATTGTTTTTATTGTTGTTTAGTCACTCGGTCATGTCCAACTCTCTGCAACCCCATGTACTGTAGCCTGTCAGGCTCCTCTGTCCACAGGATTCTCCAGGCAAGAATACTAGAGTGGGCTGTCATGCCCTTCTCTAGGGGATCTTCCCCACCCAGGGATCGAACCCACATCTCCTGCATTGGCAGGCAGATTCTTTATCATCTGAGCTACCAAGAAAGCCCATTTTCTCAATTAGCCAAATATAACAGAACATTCAGGAGTGGACTTACCGCTTTACCCGCTCAGTACTGTCCTGACTCAATTCTTTCATTCTTTCTTCTACTTTGTTCAAAAGCTGCAATTATAAGAAAAGAAATCAACGGGCTTATCAAATAAGCTGAGTAGAAGAGCTAAATTACAGACCAGGAGGCCAAGGTCATGTGGACAGAGCTGTTACTCTGGCAGGTGTCCAGATATACTTGTCCTCCCCCAACTTTCCAGCAGCCTGAGGGCCTGGCCCAACTCCACACTCTCCCACCATCTAGCCTTCCTGGTGCCAACCTCACTTCAGCCTATGGTATCAACAGTATCAAAAGGTATCCTAAGAAATAGGAAAGGGGAAGGCCCAAGGATATTGCAGCTATAATATCCTAGTTAAAGGTTTACATTCCCTCCAGTGCAAAGTCAAGTCATTACTCAGTGCTCAAGTGGTCAAGGGAAAGATGAGAACCAGGTTCCTAAAAATCACTTGAGGAACAATTATTTTTCTTCTAAAATCACTTGTCTGAGGCAGCCAAGTTCAAAATTAACTGGGAAGTCAGCAATTAGGTGAAAATGATTTTATCATTGAACTGAGCCATTTCTGTGATCCTAAAACATTTCAAGTAAATAAAAGTGGAAAACAGACACTATCGACTTCTTTGCCTTGTGCATCGCCGTCGTAACTCTGAAGATCCAGCAACACCAATCCATGCGGGTAAATTCTCAAATTGGCAAAGCTACAGAGGAAAGCATAATTGTAAGGTTAGGAACTATATCATGGCACTCAAAAGAAAAAAGGCACCAACCCAGTTAAAAGGCAAAACCACTGCTCTTTTTTCCCCTAAATAACATAATTAACCCTGTGGCTTTCTTATTAGAGCCTCTTCATGGGGGCAGGGAGGCCAATCATTTAGGCAAGATTTTAGACAGAATCATCAAGTGCTAAGGTTTTCAAACAGGTTATTGGGTCCAGAAAGAGATTCAGCAGAAGTCCTGTGAATCTGATCTTTAAGAAGGTTCCTCAGCAGTGACTGATCCTTCCTTAAAAGGATGGGAGGGTGGGGCAGAGCAAACTCGGTTCTCCCAATTACCCTTGGATTCAAAACAGAGCCTATTTTTCTGACTGCAGGCAGGTGGTGGCTACATTCATTGAGTTAGAGGTCTGCAAGTCAGATCCAGCCCTTGGCATGTTTTGTAAAGCATGCAGATTAAATATGGTTCTTATATTTTTAAAGAGTTGTTTAAGGGGAAAAAAGGAGAATGTGACAGGGACCTTATGTAGCTCCTTATGGGAAAAGCTTTAACCTCTAATTCAGTGTGCCTGACCAGCTTTTTTATGAAATAAAAATAGTGTATTACACATGCATAAGAATTATCTGAAGAAACTTTTCCTTCAATTAGACATGTATATTTGTATATATGCAGATATGTATGTACACATCTGATATAAAATCAGTTCTTTTTTAAAAGATTTATTTGGCTACACCAGTCTTAGTTGGGCTATGAGGGATCTAGTTCCCTGACTGGTGATCAAGTTGGGCTCCCTGCATTGGGAGCAAGGAGCCTTAGCCATAGAACCATCAGGGAAGTTCAAAAATCACTTATCTTACTATAAGGTGTGGATAAAGAAATATTCGAATAATAATACTAAATAAGATGAAGAATTCTGTTCAGAGAATACAAGCAGTGTGCCTGGATTAAAAAAGATAAATACAACCAGTCACCTTCAGCCCTTAAATGGCCCCAAAACCAAGTTCAGGCCAGGGACACCACTAACTCACGTACACCTGAACTAGCTGATCACTCCCCACCCCAATCCACACAACGGAGAGGAGCTAGGGGTCAAAAAACGATAGAGAAATGCCACCTCTTAATCAGCTAGGTGGTTCTAGCGAAGCATCCTCCGCCAGAGAACCGCAAGAACACCGAGAATGCCGGAAGGTGGAGACAAGCACTGACCTCATCTGATTAAAAGCAAAAATAATGAAAGAGGAAAAGTTGCAAGGGGGCGAGGGGGAAATGGAGACCAAAAAAATTGACTGAGGACCAAGACCTTAGGCAGCACAGGGATGGGCCCCAGCTGAGCAAGTAAGAGAACAGAAAACCAATGTGGAAACAAGTCTTTAAACTAAGCACATTAGTGACTTCCCTGATGGTCTAGTGGTTGGGACTCTGTGCTTCCACTGCAGGGGGCCCGGGGTCCATCCCTGGTGAGGGAACTAAGAGCCAGCAAGCTGCATGGCAAGGCCAAGGAAATCACTTTAGATACATTGGAGGGATTTACTCCGTGCATATATGGGGTTTGCTATGCAGTCAGAAATACAGATTTGGGCTAGAGGGCACAGAGGTTAGGGTTTCTTTGAGAGTTGTTGATATATTCACAGGGAAGAACTACGTAGACTTACAAAAAGAATAACAGAAGGGGAGGTGAGCTCAAAATTACAAGTTTCCTTTGCCTCACGACATTGTCTTTTGAGCCTCTGTAAGATGGGGGCAGGGGGTTCTTTTAATTAGAAAAACAAGGAGGAGAATGTGGGACATTCATGAAACCTTGTAGAACACTAGGACTTAGTTTCCACTGGGAGAAAAGAACCAAAGTCATCAAAAATACACAAGAGTTCACGTTTTAAAACTAATAGTGCAAATTACTAAGACTCTAACAGTTTTAGACTCTAGAAGGATCTTTTTGGCTGCAGCATACAGCCTCTTAGATGCAGCATGCAGGATCCAGTTACCCGACCAGGGATGGAACCTGGGCAGCCCCACGTGGGGAGCACAGGGACTGAACCACTGGACCACCAGTGAAGTCCCCTGTTCTCAGATTTCTTGATTTAGATTTCCTTTCCTAGTCTCAGGTTGACTTTCTTTTCCATATTGATCAGAGAAAAAGTCTAGATAAATAATCTATAAAGTCTTAGGGAGAAAACAAAACCCAAAATCTTAAGCTCCTGGATACCCCCAGCTTCCTATCAAACTCTTTGCAGACTTTTTCATCCTGCATTTGACTACGGTCTACATTAATTGATAACCACTTATTACAGTGCTACTCACAATGGGGTTGGCTGACCCACAGCATCAACATCCACCAAGAGGAGCTTGTCAAAAATACTATTTGGGGTGCAGCCCCAGGCCTGCTGCAGCAGAAACTATTAGAGTGGAGCACAGCGCATCTGGATCACTGCCTGCTGACACTGTCTGTTGACCGAGGGTTCTGAGTCCTGGGCACACAGAATCACCTGAGGGTCTTTAGAGAAACAGCAACACCCAGTGGCCTTAATCTCTGGGGGGAGGGCCTGGGCATGGGATTCTGTGATGATTCTACTGCGCAGCTAGAAGCACTGGATTCTAGTCCCCTCCTAAAAGACGCCAAAGGAAGAAAGGAAAAAAAATCTGGATGCCCCCCACCAGCACTCTTTACACACACACACACACACACACACACACACACACACACACAGCTAAAGCACTCAATCTGGATGCCCCCCACCACCAGTCTTTACAGACACACACAGCTGAACCACTCAGATCCGAATAGGAGCACTCACGGTCACCTCACCTGCCATTTTTGTTAATGTACGTCGCTAAATAGCCATGGTCCTGCCAGGTGTGCACTGACTCCGTCATCCCCTGCTCCTGGAAAATGGACTGGAGGCCTTTCAGAATGGTCTCACCATCAGCTGGAGAATAGGGGGAGAAGGCAAGATGGTCAGATGAAACACTGAGAAGCAAAGCACAGTTTGATGAATGAACTTTTGAGAAACCCTGAACAGAGCTAAAAGCATCACTTACCCCCTTTGTCATGAGCTAGAACTTTCTCAACCCTAAAGGGAGAGGCTGCAGATTACCAAATGGCAACACCAACCACAGAATAGCTGTGCCAAAAATGCAGACGGATAATTCAGCCAACTAGAAATAGCATAACAAAATATTCAGCCTAGCCAGAAATCAAATAAAAACAAGATAAAAGACATTCCACTTTAGATGAAATAACTTAATGAGGATCTAGAGTACTAGAAAAGGGTTTCCATCCACTATTGATGGGTATCGTAAATGACTTCAAAACTTTTAATTCTGTATTCCAGGTGTTCTGCAATAAGGATGCCTTGTTTTTTATTATTGGGGGAAAAAAAAGAAATAGCACCACTCAGTAACCTATTTTTAATTGGTAGACACTGAACAATTCAATATGCTACAACCTGCTAGGCATGCTGATGCCTCTCTCTCCCATCCCACCCACTCTCCCCCAACCCCCATCAAAGTGGGGCTCAGGTCAAGGACTGAGGTCAAGGTTATAGAAATCGCAGGTTTACTTGAATCCAGAATCTTCTAGAACATCCAACAGTAGAGGAAAAGCAAAATGCAATTAATTCTCTAGCTGTATCTGCCAAAGTACTCATTCCTTGAGAAAGTTAAGATAAAGAACCAGGATGAGACAAAAGGAATTACTCTGTACTGCCCCATGAGCCCACCACAGGCTGATGCTTTTTCCACTTGAAGGAAAAGAGGGCAGGCTGAGAAGCGTCGCCAAGGCCAAAAAGAAAAAAAGGAAGATCCACAGTTGACCACAGTGTGGTTTCACAAGAAAATTACACTAGAAATTCCTTCCATAAACTAAGGAGTGCCAAAGTGGACTGGAAGAATTCCTTCAGTCTACACAGAGGCGATCTCCAATGACATTTGGAACTAGGCCCCCAACACCTTCCAGCAAACAGTAAGAATGAGGGCTATAAACTAGGTTCAGAGCCCACATTGGGCAGCAGATATGTCTTATTCTGGCCTACGCAGACATTTTTCAACATGTAAGTTAACTGGCATTTGAAAACCAGACGATTTCAACTATTCCCACTGTTGGGGGTAGAAAAGTGGCCCCCAAAATATATGGCCACATTCTAACGCCCAGAACTTGGAATTGGAAGTGCAACCTGATCTGGAAAAGAGTTTTTACAGATGTAGTAGTTAATTTAAAGATGCCAAGATGGATTACCTTCGAGTAGCCAGGTAGGTCCTAATTCCAGTAAGTCCTTATCAGAGACTGAAGAAGCCTGGCAGACACGGGGAGGAGAAGCAGGAGCAGGTAAAGACAGGGAGAGACTGGCATGTGATGGCCACCAGCCAAGAACATGCAGAGCCACCAGAAGCTGGAAGGGGCCAGCAAGGACTCGCCCCTAGACCCCTTAGGGGAGCGTTGCCCTGCTGATGCTCTGCTTTCAGACTCTAGCCTCCAAAACTGGGAGAGAATAGGCTTCTTTAGCTTGAAGTCACCAATTTGTAGTACTTTGTCACAACACTCCTGGCTGACTAACACACCCACCAAAATATAGATTTTAACTTTGCTTAAAAAAAAAAAAAAAAAGTAAATGCAGTAGCAAAGATGGCAGTGAAGGAGTGATTTCTTTCATCTTCTCCATTTCCAAACACAGAGCAATTAGGGGAGCACTGCCAAGCCTCACGGACAAAATTTAGAACAAAACTGAGCAGGCTGTGTGTATGCCTAGATGCACGCCACAGCAGGTAGAGGCAAGCAGGCCCCGCCCAGAAACCTGTATGAAAAAATACCACCGAGTGCGAGAGGAGCAAGTGGGCACAGCAAAGGGACTTCAAACCACTCATAAAAATACCAACAGGAGTTCACCCCAAAGGGAGAGGCCCCCTGCTTTCAGATGGTGCCGCCTGGCAGGCCAGGGGGATCGGGGTTCGGTCAGTGAGTATGAGGGTAGCCGAGCCCTCAGGCCTCAAATGACCTGAGGCCCCTTCAGGAAGGAGCCTTGAGTCCCACATCAGCAAGGGACCCCTGGAGCAGCGTCCACACCACTGCCCCATCTGAGCTCAAGCACTGCCCGATGCGAGAGGCGACTGCCTGTCCCATGTAAGGCTCTCTTATTCCCATCAAAACTGTGTGTTTGGGAAACTCACTTAACAAAAAATAATCTAGCTGGCTTTGATATTCTGAGGTGGTTTCAGGAAGTTAAAAAGGGGGAAGCTTGGATTTTATCCCCCAGAACCATGAATTTGGCCCCTGGAAAAAATTTCAATTTCAAACTTGATGCAAACATGTGATCTCGTTCTTCTTGTGTCTGAGAAGCCAGGGGTGGGGGTGAGGCCACCGTGGAAGTGACCGAGCTGTGGGGGCGGTGAAGGCAAGTGTGCCGGGCAGTACTTGAACTGTGACTAGGAAAGGCACTATGCAATTATTCAATTCCTCCTTGGCCAGAACAGATGTTTTGTGTTTTGAAAGTGTATAAAACAAATCATCACTCCCTGTAAACGGCCTCAGGCCCAAGTTCAGTTGGCACATTCCACAACTGAACACAAACCCCCCACGATGGTGGAGGGGGCCGCGCCGGCAGGGCCACCCCACGGGTCACTGGCCAGGCTGTGTGCTGAACAAGAGTCTCGGGGCTAAGCTGGAGCAAACTCTACCCCTTGGTTAGGAAAAGGAGGTGTCTTTGTCTGGTACACACAAAGCCCTTGACTGCTAGCCAAGCCCACTGTGGCGACCATCTCCTTTTTCCAACTGGCACAAACAGCAAAAAGGCACAGGGGGCTAACCTCCAGCAAACTGAAGAAAAGAGATCCAATTTAGTGTTCTTGTATTTCAATACTGGGGGCTTATTTCCCATTCAGTGTAAATACCCTTCGTCTGAAGAACCTTTCCGGCAGTCGCCACCACCTAGTTCCTGTGGCCATCGAGTGTGACAGCCTTGCCAGTGACACAGGGATCAGGCCATTTTGTCCACCGTTCCCCTCACATCATATTCACCTTCCTCCAGGCCTGGGGGCTCCCTTGTCAGCCAAGCTTCTCCCCGCCCTTGGGGAAGACTCCAGAAAGCAGAGTTGGAGCTGAAACACCTACCTAGGATCTCTTTTCCAGAGTCAAGTTTTTAAAATGAAAACTGGAAGTTAAACAAATGAGTTCCAATAGCCTTGACGAGGTGGCCTCCTTGGTCATCTTGATCTCAAGTGCTCGATAAATGTTTTGTGGGTCAAATGAAAAATTCATTTGGCTAAATTAATCATCCTATTTTTGTATCTTGTTGGAACACCCAGACCAGTAGTTTTCATATTCCTAGCTGTGCATTATAACCACCTGGGGAATTATAAAACTTCTGATGCCACACCCTACACCAATTATAGAAAACTTTGAGGGTGGGACACAAGCATAACATTTTTAAAGCTCCTTGGGAAATTCCAATGTGCAGCCACGTTTGAGAACCACTGATCTAAACCACTAGATACAAAAAAGAAAACCAAACTCCCCACTATCTCCAAACTAACCACACTCAAGTCACCAAAAGGTTGTATTGATAGAAATATATACTCAACAGTAACAGGGGGCCTGAAAAAAGTCCAAACTCCCTGCTAGCTACAGCCACAGGTTATAGCTAGAGCCACTGCTCTGCAATTAGTTATCCAATTTCAACCTCTTTGCCTGTCTAATAAGGAGCATGTAATATGACCAAACAAAATGTGCTTGCTGTAACAGAGTTACTCAACTTGGGTTGAAAATATGATGTGAATGATTACCCAAATTTGGGAATACAAGACAGCAATGTCATAAATGCCTACAAATCAGAAAATGTGAAAATAAGACTCAATGATAAAAGAAATATAAGCACACAGGATTCAAGTCGACATGGTAATCCAAACTAGGCTAATAAGAATGTTGTTTGGCACAAGTTCTTAGAAAACTCTACCCAAGCAAGAATGATGTGTAACTAGCGAAGCACTCAGACAGGGCCTTCCACAGTGCTCAGCAACACAGCAAGCTGTCCCAAATGTGTCCTTGGTCCAACGGGCAACTCAACGTCCTCATTTCCAGACCACTGCCCACTTTGTATGTGTTTATTCAACAAGAACTTAAGAGGAATCAACTTGGAGGTCTGGTCCAAATTAAATACACCACTATCAAAAGAAGCCCAGGGAAGAAAAGGTTTCATCTCCCTGCCTCATTTTGTCCCAGAGACCCATTTATAGGCCTCTCTCGGGAGAATGAACCTCGCTCCTCTTATCCTGGCCGAATCCCAAATCTGAATATCCAGCGGAACCTTCTTCCCGTCCAAATGCTCACCACACTGTCCTGATCTCAAGTCTGGAATCAAAACCCAGCTCGGATTTCCCTACTCCTTCCCACCAATGGTTAATAACCCCACCACTTATGATTGCCTGAACATGGAGAAGGGAATGGCAACCCACTCCAGTATTCTTGCCTGGAAAATCCTATGGATGGTGGAGCCTGGTGGGCCCCAATCCATGGGGTCACAAAGAGTTGGACACGACTGGGCAACTAACACACACACTCAATCAGCTTAGGAGGTGACTTTGGTTCTGGGCTCCACTTCTGTGGCCTTGGTGCAAAGCCTCCTATCTGTGATCTTGGGCAGGACTCAATATAATGCCTGTTTGTTCTCAACATAAAAATGTTTCAGATTAAACTTTAAGGTTCTTTTGCTGAGAATTGAGTGTCTAAGGGGTGACACAACTAGTATGGTTGGAAACCAGATTCTGTCCACTTCCCCCTACTTCAATGAGTGCCCACATCAAATGTAAACAACACTTCTTAGGGCTTTTGTTTGATTGTTTTGGTGCTGCTTCAGGCAGACAAATGGTTAACTTAACTGCTTACTTATGGGTGACCATTTTAATTTTCATAATAAAGCTGCATTTCCCCCCCTTCAAAAAAAAGATTGCCTGAACAGACCCCCAGCTTCTCCCCTGAGTCCCCAACCAGAGCCTCTCTGCACCACTCAAACTCTCTGGTCAGGACAGCCCTCACTTACACACCTCATTTCTTCAAATGTTAAAAAAGGAGATGACCCCTCACAGGGTCCCTATAAGGAAGCCTGCACCAATGTTCGATCCCTCACAATCAGGCACTGCCATTTAATCACTGATCCATAAGGTGGGCAGCCCTGTTAAGTATATCAGCCATGTGCACCCAAGCTTACTAGCCCAGTGAAAACCTATGACACTTGGTGCCCTGGCAAAAAGGCAGGGAAATATGCTCTGGTTAGATTTCTACTTTTTCAGCTTTAAGAGGCTAAGATACAGTAACCTCTTTAACTACCTGAATTCCATGAGAGAGGCTGGCCTCAGAAAATAAGCAATTCTCACACGCTCAGAAAAACTCTAGACTCTCTACCCTGTGACCATGACTTGCACCTTTAAGTCTTTTCTGACTTCCATACTTCAACTAAGAAAATTCTGGACCTCAGGTGTGAGGGCTTTAAGCTACACAACGCCCAGTCTCTGCCTCTGCGGGGCCACCACCCTGCCACAACCCCATAGTCCCCTCTGCATAATTAAGCTGCATTCCTTTCTGCTCGCCCACATTTAAGCAGCACCTGGCTTATAAAAATTAGGACCGCTCCGCCCCCCAATTTTATTGTCTCCTAGGTCTCTCCCACAAAGCTCGAGTAATTTAAGCTCCAAGAGGTTGTTAATTATTTCCATGGTTGCACCATACCCAAGAGGTGAGGCCCCAAACCCAGCCTCCTTCCTTTCCACCTCACACTCCCCAGACCCTGGAATTTCCAGAGCTCCCTGCCCTCCCTGATACTTGGTACCAGGCACCCTCTGATCAACCTCCTCCACACACATCCAGGTCAGAGAGCCCACCTCTACTCCCGCCTACTCTTTTCACATCTGCACTCTCTCTGTGGGAGGATGGCCCTGAAGCTGTTGGCAGATCTGTTTGCAGCTCCCCACAAGAGGAGGCATAAAGGCAAGTATCCTTTCCCCAAAACCCGAGACTCTGATGTATCAGAGAACGTAAGAGCCAGGCTTGGGTTACGCAGTTTACCAGCTTTATGGTCTTCTTAATAGACCCCTCAAAGATGAAGCAAAGGAAAATGGACTCCAAATACAGTTGGAAATCAGTCAAGTATCTGCTTTAAAAGTCCTCTCAGGTATCCTCATCTTCATAGTGGTGTGTTCACAGGACCGTATGCTTTGGTCACAACTCAGAACCGTATGCTAAAGTTAACTCTATGTAAAATATATCATGTTAAAAAAATCTTCCAGAGTTACCAACCCCACTGGCATAACCACTCTGAGAACAACAAAATAGCATAAGCATTCCTCATGGGCCCCATTCCACCCCAGCTGACAGCCTAAGGGTTCAAGAACAACATCCTTTGAACACACACTGAATATGCTAGATTAAAAAAGAGAATATTGTGAGGCAGAAGCAACAAGGCCACATAACTGAAATCAAACGATAAACAGATGTCTTCATAGTTTATCAAAATACACTTAAATTTAAAATTATATATATATATATATATAT
>ML662331.1:542943-596312 GCA_007570785.1 Antilocapra americana | reverse complement strand
CATATATATGGAATTTAGAAAGACAGTAACGATAACCCAACATGGGAGACAACAAAAGGAACGCAGATGTATAGAATAGACTCGTGGACTTTATGGATGAGGTTAAGGGTGGGATGATATGGGAGAAGGGCATTGAAGCATGTTAATTGTCATGTGTGTAATCAATCGCCAGCCCAGGGTTGATGCTCGAGACTGGTGCAGCGAGATTTCCCGGGGGGGAGGGGGGAGGGAGGGGGGACCCGGAGGGGAAGCATATGTAAACCCATGGTGATATCATGACATTGTATGGCAAAAACAATTAATTAAATAAATAAATAAATAAAAATTTAAAAAAATAAAATAAAATAAAAACAGCCCTGAGAGGAATGTGAAGCATGGGAGAAATCAAAATCAGAGAGATAAGCTAGAAACAAGGCTACTGCAACATTTGAGGTAAGAGATCATGGAGATATGAATCAAGGCACTGGCCATGGGAGTATAAAGATGAAAGCGAAGAATGGAAGTAGCAGATCTTTATGAGAACCTGGGTGTGGTGGCAAAGGAGGAATCAAGGGTAACCCTAGTTTATAATGAGGACAACCTGGTGAAGGATAATGTTGAAAAGTATAGCTCTTTTTTAAAAAATTTATTTTATAGAAGTATAGTTGATTTACAATGTTGTGGTAATTTCTTCTGTACAGCAAAGTGATTCAGTTATACATATATAAATTCTTTTTGATATTCTTTTTCATTATAGTTTATCACAGGAGATATATATATATATATGTAAATGAAACTTTAACATATATATATATATAAAATATGGGCTTCCCAGGTGGCCCTAGTGGTAAAGAACCTGCCTACCAGTGCAGGAGATGTAAGAGACGAATTTTTGATCCCTGGGTCGGGAAGATCCCCTGGAGAAGAAAATGGCAGCCCACTCCAGTATTCTTCCCTGGAGAATCCCATGGACAGAGGAGCCTAGCAGGCTATATATAGTCCATGGTCAGAGTCAGACACAACTGAAGTGACCTAGCATGTATACATATACACACACACATACTCTTTTTGGCTGTGCCCTGCGGCATGCAGGATCTTTATTTACCAACTTAAGCAGAATAAGGAACACTAGAGGAATAAAAGGCTCTCTGTGGAAGAAAATGAAGCTTTGAAAGTCTGAGTCTGAGGAGCCTATTTGACCTCCAGGGAGAAAGAAATTCTGGCCAGCCCTTGGAAACCTCATGGAATTCTTGGGAAAGGTATGCCTAGAGATACAGAATTATAAACATCACACAAGGTAGCTAAGGTAGCTACACTGTGACACCACCATTGCCTGGTCTCTCTTAAGGGAGAGAGACCTTTCCAAGCCTCTCCAATCATGATGCCTGGGCTTATTTTTAAGGCTCAAAACAATTGCTTCCTCCTCACTCCCACCTTTCTAACTCCCCTTTCTTACTTCATAACACAACTCTGTATTAGTTAGGGTATAGGTAAAGTTGCTGCAGCAAAAGAACTCCAAAGTACAATGCTTACATATGATAGGTGTTTCATTCTTTCTTATGTAACAGTCCAGGGCTGCAGGACAGCTCTGTTCCACAACATATAGGAACCTAAGCTGGTGGACAGTTCTGTCCCTTTCAGCATCTCTGTTGCTACCCAAGTGATTGTTCCAATCACTGCCATTTCCCAATTGGTGGGGTAAAAAAAAATCAGGGCAAGCAGCTTCATCCTTATAGAGATAATACACATCACTTGTGTTCACATCCCATTGGCCCAAGCTTGATTACATGACCACACCTACCTTTGAGGGAGATGGGAAATGTAGTATGTTGCTGGGCAGTTGTGTGGTAAGCTCACATTTAGAAAGGCTCTATTACTGAAATGCAGAAAGGGAAAATGGACACCACGAATAATTAGCAAACTGTGACACTTCTAAACCCATGGCTGTCTAAATCCATGCACACCCTTATTTCTAGGCATAAAATACATTTTTCCCTTCCCTCAGAAAATAATCCAAGGTCAATCCACTTACTGAGTACAAAATAAAGTCTAACATCTCTGGGTAATGGGCAGCCTTCTCCATCGAGCCTAACTCCAGCTGTCTATCTAATAACAGGACGTTACTCCCCCACTACTACTCAACTTTCAGTATGTAATGTGGAACAAAACAAATTATCTACAACGAAAACTTCCATTTGGAAACGAGAAGAAAGGAAAGCACTTAGTAGTCATTGGTGCATAGAAAAAATGAGCCATGTTGGACAAGAAGTACACATTCCCTGCCTCTGAGTGAAGGAAGTTCTCGTGTCAGGACTTGGGTCTGTTCTCTTGGAAGAAGGCTCTGTACCTGGTTCTCTCTGAACTTTGGCTTTGTCCTTGTCCAATGTTTTCCACGATCATACCTAAAGTGGGATGTACAGAGTACCTTGGTGAGATTAATACCTATATCAACTTTCTTTTAGCTAGCAATTGTGGGGTACTTGTTATTTCTTTCTACCTGTTTTTATTCTTATGTTTTAAATGTATCTCTTAAATAACATATAGCTGGGTTTTGTTTGCTAATATTCCATCTCATAACCTTTGTTTTTTTCACTGGAAAATTGAGTAAATCAAATATCATATGACATCACTTATGCATGGAATCTGAAAGAATGATACTAATTAATTTATTTACAAAACAGAATCAGACTCCCAGACTTAGAAAACAAACTTATGGCTACCAAAGGTGAAAGGTATGGGGGTGGTAAATTAGGTTGGGATTAACATATAAACTTCAGTATACATAAAATAGATAATCAACAAGGACTGATTGTATAGCACCAGGAACTCTATTCAATACTCTGTTATAATGTATATGGGAAAAGAATCTGAAAACAAATAGATATATGGATCAAAAAAAGGGGGGTGGGAAATTGAGTTCACTTACATTCAACATAATTACTGATATATTTTTGTTTAAATCTACTATCTTATTACATATATCTCTTTTCCTGTCTGTCCTGTGTTCCTTTTTAATTTTTTCCATGCCTCCTCTTGGGTGGATCATTTTTATCACTCACTTTTTAAAATATTGTTTTATGTGGACCATTTTAAACGTTTTTTTATTGAATTTGTTACATTATTGTTTCTGTTTTGTTTTGTTATTTTGGATGAGAGGCATGCAGGATCTTAGCTCCCCAACTAGGGATTGGATTTGCATCCTCTGCACTGGAAGGTGAAGTTCTAACCACTGGTCTGCCAGGGAAGTCCCTTTATCATTCATTTAAAAAAATCTCTTTTAGCTTACAAATCATATACTCTTCTTCTATTCTTTTGGTAGTTATTCCAGAATTACAACATGTATTCTTTATTCATAAATATCTAATGTTCACTGGTATCTTTCCTCTCCTCCAAATATGAGAAATTTAAAACATTTAATACCACTTAAAGCCTTCCTAAACCCTTATGGTATTACTGTCATGTACTTTCAATATCCGTCTATCTATCCCCACAGAACATTATAATTGTTTCCCACAGTCAATGATCATTTTGATTTACCTAGCAGAATCCCTTTGTATCTGTTTTGTTGTTCATTTTTCCTAGTGGTTCCTGCTCATGGTTTCCTGTCTACTAAGGCTTTAGTTATCTTTGATTGTGTACAAATTATCTGTAGAAATAATTTGATACCCAGGTTGATGTTATCTTCCTCTAGAAGATAACCTGCTTTTTCCAGGTTCGGCTTAGTTCAAGATTTGAGATTCTCTAAGCAAGCCACTTCCAATTCACCTTTACTCCTGGGATGTGTGTGTGTGATGGGGAACATATTACTGACCTCCACCTTGACAGCTCCTGATCCAACTTTGGTCCTCCTAGTCCCATGAGATTGTTAAAAAGACAGCTCACACTCTCAATTGTCTTTTCAAAATCAGCTCATGACCTCTCAATTGTCTTTTCAAAATCAGCTCATGACCCTAAGGGAAAAAAGTTCAAAAATAGCCAGGCTCATGCCTCAATTTCTATTCTCTTCTGGATCTCATCCCAGTTAATTTATCAGTATTTTGTTAGCTTTTTGATGCTTTTAAAATAATGTTTAATAAATTATGTTCAGCAAGAAGGTTGATCTGAATTAGCTAGTGTGCCATTACTGAAACTAGAGGTTTTATTTCCCTATAGCTCCTAGAACAATGTTTCTCAAGAAGGGGGGTCCATGGAATATGTGCATCAGAATTACATTCTGCTTGCTAAAAACTGAGATTCCGGTGCTGCCGTATCTATGTCATTCACAGCTTATGACACTAAAACCTAGAAATCTGCTGTTTTGATAGGGTCTCAGGCTGTAATTCTGTAGACTTAAGTTTGAGAAACTTTGCCCCAAAGCTTAGCCCAACATTCTTAGTAACAGGCGTTCAAGGAATTAATTTGATTCTTGTTTACAAGGCAGGTAAGGGGAACAGTTCTCAGAACTTTCTGATATGCTCTTCCTGGGTTATAATCCTCAAACAAATGTGGCTCCAATAAAATTTCACATTTCTTTCATAAATAAATAAATAAATGTTAAGAGGGCAGAATTTTAATGTTTAAAATTCTGTCAATGTTTAAATCTCCTACCTCCTCACCTTTTGAAAAAATCCTCCTTAAGACAAGAGATCCTAAAGGAAAATCTCTCAAGAACTAAGTCCTAATCTGGAGAAAAAGTCTAATCCTGTCACAATCACCTGTCTCATTTTGATCATTTTGAGTAGGATTCATTTTGATCAGTCATGGATGACACATACTCCAATGTGCCTGTTAGTTGTTAATGAAAGGTTTGAGAAAGAAGTTACCCAAAGATATCTGGACCCCAAATCCAATTATGAACTAGCCTGTGAAACCCTATCTTCCATGAAATGACAGCAATTGTAAATAAAAAGGTTTCCCCTCCTCCAAGTATTATTTTTTTGGCAAAATAAGAAGTTAACACCGTGTTAGCTTTCAATGTTGTTTTCAAAGTTTACTGGTCCCAGAATTTGCAGATTTTGGAATCACTGACTTAGAATTTCTCAACTACTCCAGGCACCAGTATTCAAGAAAGCCTGATTGCTAAAGTCTCTGCAACTAGCAGGCGAATCTGCATTCCACACTGTCAAGAACATGATTAATTATCTATTTGGATTAGCCAAAAGAATCTATGTTCCCATGTTTCTGTGACACAGTTACTTAAGTTTCTTAGCTTTGGTCATGCTTTTGAGCTCCAATGCCTTCCCAAATGTTCGTTTTTGCTTTCTTGCAGTGGGGAAAAAAAAACACAGCCAAGCAGCCAGTGATAAACACCTTTATATTTCTCATTTCTGCACCAACATGCAGTGTCTTAGCCTTCATCAAGTTTTAAAGGAAAAGCTTTAAGTGAGTTATTGTGTCTTCCACAGCTGAATAACCTTGCTATAGAAATGTGCTCATATTACACACCATAGACTTGAATAGAAAATTTCAGGGACTTTGAGCTTTTTAATCAGATGATCTTACTCTCAGAAAATGAAACTCCATGGGGAAACTGCTACTCAGAGCTGGCTTTGTTTGTTTATAATATTTGTTTTCTTTTATTTTTCTTTAATAGGATGCTTCAAAAACCATCTGGATATGGAGGATGGTATTACAAATGAGCTGTTATGAGCTTCTTAAAAATCAGAAATGCTTTGGAAACTATCATCAGTTGGAGAGTGGTTTAAATGTGAACTGGGCTAAATTCCTTAAAGTTAAACCAACTCTGAATATCCCTTATCCATGAAATAATGTTTGTTGGTTCAGTAACCTAATAGACTAGCATACATTTCATGGGCTGTGCTGACATACATAAAGCAAGATGACTAAAATATTATCACGTGCCCTTATGGTTTAATTTAACCAGATTAATCTGCTTTGGTAATGGAATCATTTAGGCCCAATTAAATCTAGATATAAATCTAAAAACAGAAAGGGTACTTTGTAATAAAATATCTGTAAAACTATAGGCTTGGAACAACATCACAATTCTAGGTTCTTAAAGATACCTATTCACTTGTGTCTCTAAAGCAGAACCCAGACTTCTTAAATACCTATCTTTTATTTTTGTAGGCTCTTTATAAATTCATTCATGGCTGTTTGTTCCAGTAGCTCTCACCAGACTGGGTTCGTGTCTGTTAAGGAGGGTGAGATGTACATAGTATTTGACGGTGTTAAGAAAAACTTACCTAACACTTAAAAACAAGGCAAAAAGATGATTGCTTGTCCTTTCAACATGGGACTGAAGCTTCATTTAAAGTCCTTTCTCTAACAGGCCCACCCAGACTCAGTTCTCCATGGGGATGCCCTGTGGCTTGATTAAGGCCCAGACACAGTTAACTTGTAGAAACAGTTAACTTCTATGCAGTAGAGATGCAAAAGATTTCTATGCAGAAGTGACAGTCCCAAAGATTATGGTTCTATTGTCCTGTTTTGCTTCTAGTTTAGAAAACTTATTTTAGCATTCTTTTCGTTTTTGAACATATACATCTCTTTGTTCTGAATTCTCTTTTGTACCAGATTTACTATCCTGCTGGTTTTTCCATTAATGCATAACCCCGTGACAAGTATTCACTCTGTATTTTCATCAGGGTCATGTCTTTTAAAATTATACTTTGTCTCTATGGTGAAAAGAGATGCATCTCACAAGACATCCAAGAAAATGAATCTCATTACTTTAGCTCATCTAATTTCACCTCTCAAGGGATTGCATTTGTGAAATGAAATATTTCCTGCCATATGGGTGGACAAGAAATGTCACAGCCATCAGTGATGTCAGGCCTCCAGATGTGAATGAGGACTCCCAAAGGGGAACACAATGCCTACGATCCAGCAGATGCTGCCACTCCCACCCCCAAAGTGATTACTGAGGAGCTGGGGGAGTGGGGGACGCAAGAAGTAGCCAACTGCCACACTTGCCACTCCTTATGGTGAACAAGGAATTAAGGATGTAAACAATCAAGAAACAGGATTTAGGGGCTTCTCTGGTGGCTCAGATGATACAGAACCAGGATTTGGCCTCAGATAGCTGAGATGCTTATAAAATGAATGAATTCAGTCAGCCCAGAGGCTTGCATCTTCCCATATATAGAAGAACATTAAATTCCTTAGCTTGATGTTTGATGTTCCTTACTACTTAACAATACTCTTTGATGTTCAGACTGCCTGCCCCTTTGTTACAAACTTGTATATAGCCTGACTCCCTTTGTCAGGGCAACTGACATGCTACCTCCTGGGCTCAGAGTCCTTAACATTTTCACCAAATAAAATAACTCTCTACTTTCAGGTTGTGACTAGTTTTTCAGCTGACACATTTTATACGAATTAAACCAATGCATTTTGACTCCCCCCTTTAAATCCTATTTCGTAGTAGCCTTCCGACAAAGTCATCAAGCTTATTGTCCCAGGAAAGACAGGACAGACAGGTGCTGCCCAGAACAGAGAGGCTATTTATCAGCTTTGATTTTCTTGACCTCTTTTTAGTAAGACAATGTACAGAAAGCCCAGGCTTTTTGGAGAAGGGGATTTCTAAATAACAAAGCTTCCTTTTTAATGCATAGGCTCTGTGTACAGAATAGAAGGAAGACTTCCCAGGCTGTAAAGAAGAGAAGGGGGAAAAGTATGCCCCCAATCCTTCTGGGCTTACTCGTAGGGAAAAGAAAGGGGCAGTGCAGTCTGGGAGAGAGATCACAGGTCATGGCGCAATTGTCTTGATCTCCTTGTTCCAGGTTGAAGTACTAGGGCGGGAGGTCGTTAGCAAGGTTGCTGGGCAAGCAGAGGACAAGAAGAGGTGCGGGGTCTGGAGGCTGCTCTTCCTTGGCAGGATTAACATCTACCTTTTGCCACATTAAGGTCAAGGAAGCCAAGTCCCTCCCTCAAACACCCAGATGCCTTCTGGGAGAGGAGCAGAGGGAGGGGCGTAACTCTTACCGGCTGAGCAATTAGCTAAGTTATCCAAGTAGAGGCTTTTATCTACAAAGACATTTTTAATTACAGGATTGAACTGAGGTTAATAAATTGGACTTGATCTTGTCCCCCCCTTCCCACTTCTACCTACAAGAGGGGAGCTTGTACGGTAAATCAGAGCAGACTTAGAGGAATACACTACTTTTCTAACCTAGCTGAGTGCTCTTGAGTAAATCTGAAAGGTTGCCTTCTGTATATGTATGGCATGCTTTCTGTCCTCTTTCTGCCATACACAATTAACAAATGCATTGCTATTTTTTGATTTCACAAACAGCATGTCCTATTCTCTTGCGATTTCTGGCCTCCACCTGACACATCTGTGCACTTTCTACAATGCTTCTATCTTAACAAGACCAAGTTGGCCACAGACTCCAGTAGAAAGTGCCAGAAGTACAACCACTGTGATTATAAATTAATGATAGGAATATGAAAAATCTCTATAAGCAAAGTTTTCAGAAAACCATACTAAAATCTCACCATTCAAAGATAACCAGCCATCTTTGGGGAAATTATTCTTATAGACTTGTATTTATGCATACAAGCATTCTTATCTCTTCCTATTCTTTTAAGGGACTTTTGATACATGCAGTCCTTTTAACCAGCATTGTTTCACTTAATATATTGTGAACATACTGTTAAGTCAATAAACATGATTCTACATCATTTTATTGGTTGCTAATTTTTCTATTATATATTTGTACCATAATTAACTTCACTAATCCTTTATGTTTGAGTGGATCTGTGTTGTTTTTACTTTTTCACTAAACAACTATTAAAGTTGTTTAATGGTTTTTTTTTGCATGGTGATTAATTTTGGTACAGCCAATCATTTCCCTATGATTGTCTCTTAGAAGTAAAATTTCTAGGATTTCCAATGGTCCTGCAATGGTTCCCCTCCATGCTTCCAATGCAGGGGGCCTGGGTTTGATCCCTGGTCCAGGAACTAGATCGCACATGCTGCACCTAAAGAGTCCACATGCTGCAATGAAGATCAAAGATCACAAGTGCTACAGCTAAGACCGGGTGCAACCAAATAAATAAATGTTTTTAAAAAAGAAGCAGTAGTAGAATTTCTGGGTAAGCAGCTTTGATTATATCATTTTTATAGGATTTTGCTTGATTTCTTTTCTTATGCTAAATATAGTCATGCAGCAAACAAAGTTTCATATCCCGTTCTCTTTTTTAATGAAATACTTCCCCATGTTACCACATGTGTTTGACTCTTTGTGACTCCATGGACTACAGCATGCCAGGCTTCCCTGTCCATCACCAACTCCTGGAGCTTGTTCAAACTCATGTCCATTGAGACAGTAATGCCATCCAACCATTTCATCCTCCATTGTCCCCTTCTCTTCCTGCCTTCAATCTTTCCCAGCATTGGGGTCTTTTCCAATGAGTCAGTTCTTAAAAAGAAAACAAATTCCTTTTCTGTGTTCTAGGTCAGACTTTCAATGATGTAAGAAAGTGTTGCTAACTTTGAATTAAAAAAAGAGACATTTAAATTATAAGCACCAAGAAGGTGTACATGAACTTGGTGTTCTTTACCTTCTCTCTTAAATCAGATCTTAGATTTTGGTAGTAAATTTCTTTCCAAGTGAAATGTTTCCACATATCTCTACAAGGAAAGTAAGTGCTTATTCTATGTGTAGGAAAACACTGAGACAGCAAAGATTTTTAAGTGGCCACATACTGTGTTCTCTTTTTTAATGAAACACTTCCCCATGTTACCACATGCTCTATAAAAACAATTTTAATAGCCTTATGTGAACATAATTTAATCTATCCATTCCACTATTTTGGCTGTTGGGTAGTTTTTTTAAATAGCCACATAATTTAAATAGAATGCACATCTATATTCCACACTATGGGGAGGAATTTTTACAATCCTAGTAAAGTTCAGGTTCATATCCAGAAAGACTAGATAAACAACGATATTTTTAAAGAGGGAGTTCCAGGAAGGAAGACTTCATTTAAGCTCTGTTAAATAACTAAATTCAACTGAGTAAATTTGAAGATCTAACTGACTGTACTCAATGATTCATGAACCTGGCAGCATTGCATCTAGTAAACAGAAGGGCAATCTGAAGGGTTGTACAAAATGGAAGGTTTTTATAGGTAGAAGGAGGGTGGGACAAGAAGGTATTAACAGAAGAAAAGAAAGGATTGTTTCAGGCCAGGCCATCATCTTTTTTTTTGGGAGGGGGGAAGGAAACAGCAGGGGTCTTTATCATGAAGATTACCTCACTACTATTGATCAAGAAATTTCAGATCATCTGGTCACATTCCTGGGAGAGGTTGAAACTGCAAGTAAGACTTGGTCTGCTGTTGTCCCTGGCAGCAAATGATTCCATCTGAGTCTAGCTATTTCTTTTTAACAATTTCCTTTTCATCAAACTCACCATAACAGTGATCAAAATTTAAGGCATCAGCACCATTCTCAGCTTCCGCTCTGTAGTTCCCACAGCTTTGTTGATCCTTAATGACTCATAGGTCATGACTTTCTGTTTAATCCCCTTGACAGTCACAGGTCATAATCCTTAAATTGGTCATTCTCTTCATCCCCTATTTGACAGTCGTACCATAGGGGGATCATTTGCCTAGTGGTCTGTGGCTGTGAACATGCATTTGAAGCTTTTGAGAGGACACAATGCCAAGGAAATCATTACGATAACCATTGGTTGTTGGTTGTTTAGTTGCTAAGTCGTGTCCGACTCTTTCGACCCCATGGGACTGTATGTAGCCTGCCAGGCTCCTCTGTCCATGGAATTCTCCAGGCAAGACTACTGGAGTGGGTTGCCATTTCCTTCTGAAGGGGACCTTCTCAACCCAGGGATCGAACCCCCATCTCCTGCTTGGCAGGTAGATACTTTACCACTGAGCTACCTGGGAAGCCCCACAATGGTACATTGCTATGAACTAAATCTCAGACTTTTCTCAGAGTTCATCAGTTTTCCCACTTATGCACCTTTTTTAAATTCCCAGATCCAATTTAGGATATCACATTGCTTTTGAACTTCCCAAACTCTTTATCCTGAAAAATTTCAAATTCTCGAAGAAAAGAGGAATGAGCTAAATATAGTGAACCCATTCACCCAGTTCCTGGATTAAACAGTTATTATCATTCCAAACAAACAAATAAAAAAACAAAAAAGACTGCTGCCTGCCTTATCAGTAAACAAAGGATGTTGAGGCCACCCAGGCAACAACAGCCACTGCAGCCACTCAGACTCTGCACCCTGAGGGGATTCAGGAGGGAGAAAAGCAAGATACTGGCCCTAGATAGTTAAGGTGCATACCAAAGGAATGATTTCAAAGAGCCTACTCTTTCATCTTCCCCTACATATCAAAATGCTAAATTTGTTAATTTGGGATGTCTAGTTTTCTTTAATAAACAGTAATCTTTTGATATTCTGACTACCTGTTTTTTTGTTGTAAAAATTCCTATATATTCTGGCTGCTCCCTTAACCTCTTCGGAACAGTCCTTCAGTGCTGAGAGGCTGTTTTCGGGGCTTAAGTTCAGAAAGTCCATGGAAGAAAATTTAATTCTCAACTTACAGACTGTGCATTTTATTTCTTTAAAGTGGACAAGGTACATGTAGGTAGGGTAGGCGGTCCCCAGAGAAAGAGAATCAGGCATAACTTTCTTGACATAAGAGAAGCCATTTTTGGCCTAAGCCATTTTGTGATCTAAGCCTAGCTACAAAGCTTGCCCTTGAACAGACCTCAGTAATTAATGATCTTAAGGGAAAGTAAAGGAATGCAGGAACAAAGGAAAAATAGTCAAGAAACAATAGTTCATGAACTTCCCTGGTGGTACAGTGGCCAAGAATTCAAGCTCCCAGTGCAGGAAGCCTGGGTTCCATCTCTGGTCAGGAAACTAGATCCCACATGCCTCAAATAAGAGCTTGCAAGCTGCAATTAAAGATCTCTCATGCCATAACTAAAGACCCTACATGCTATAACAAAGACAAAAAATCTCAAGTGTTGTAACTAAGACCCAGACCTGGTGCAGCCAAAAAAAAGTTCAGAGATAAAACTGAGTACTAGTTTTGCCTTAAGGGATATACATAACAACCTGATACATATCTTTGAGTTCTGTGGGAACAAAGGCCCTCAGCCAAGTGAAGGATGGAATGAGGATGTGACATTTTTTGACCCTCAGAACTTCAATCAACTAAAGCTTTGACTGTCAACCTTTGCTCTAACATTATGCTGAATTTTCCTCTGCTCAAACCACTTCATGAGTATGCATGTACTCTCAGCTTTAAACTTCTCCAATTTTGGTGTTTGTGGACACACTGCTTTGGAAAAGATCCCCAGTGTTCTGCTTATTTGGTGCAAGTAATAACTCCTTCTAAAACTGAGCAAGACCTGGTAGGGCTCCTGGCCAGGGAAGCCTTTCTGTGTCCTCCATTTCTTATTTGTAGGGAATAGGCTTCAACGTCCTTGACCTTCCCTGAGGCCGAAGGGCAGGGTCAAACAGTTGCTAATCAGGTAAGTGAGGGAATGCAGAGACAAGAGAGGAGCAGTTAAGGAACAATAGTGCAGCCTTGGGGCAGGATCCTGGTTGCACCTCAAAGGATACACATAACAATATATTTGAGCTCTTCTGCAGAATGAAAACCTCTAACCTGTTAACTACGTGATGAAGCACTCTGCTTCCAGAGAGTAGGATACACAGATGCTCTTCAGGAGACTACCTGAGGCCAGAGTAAAGGAATGCAGGCTCTGCACACACATTGCTCCTTATCAGCAATCTGCCCTTGAACCATGGCTATAAAATTCCTCACCAAATCCTCCCAGGTTAGGACACAGTTTTGTTTTTAAATTTTTTTCCGTTTGGTCATGCTGCATAGCTTGTTTGATTACAGTTCCCCTGACCAGGAACTAAACCTGGGCCCACAGCAGTGAAAGCACCAAGTCCTAACCACTGGACTGCCAGGGAACTCCCTGGGACATAGTTCTGAGGGTATTAGCCCACTGTGACCCCCTTTGCCTGGCAAAGCAATGAACCTGTTCTTTTCTACTTCACCCAAAACTTCGTCTCTGAGATTTGATTTGGAACTGGTGCACAAAGGCTGAGTTTTCGGCATCACCTCCTTTTCCTGGATATTTGTTTTTTTTTGGACGACACCCACCAAGAGGTGAACTCTGTTTGGGAATATCAATACTGGCCACAACACAGACACCTCCTTGCTTAGCTAAAAGATAATCAAGGGTTTTTCTATTATCAAAAACAATCTTGGACAGAAAACCTAAGGAATTTGTTGGGCAGCCAGTGCTTTAGCAGTGAATTCTACAATACTTAAAGGTCGGTTCTTTTTAGCGCAGACAAAGGCACAGTTAGATAACCCAGAGGCATAGCCCAGCTGTGTACAACCATTCAGGTATTCATAGGCTCAAGGATGATAACTATCACAGACCAAGATGCGACTTTTGGGCACAAACCATTCCTGTTAAGAAAATACCCTTAATGGATTCATTCACAGAGACTTCTATATTTAGCTGTTAGATTCAGAGGTCACTCAGGTTTTTAACTCATGTAGGAAAAGAATCTCCTAGCCTGAAATAAAAAGTCATTCCAAATTCCAGAGGTTCACTCTCCCCTTAACAATGACCTGGGAGATACAAATGAGGGCATTTTCTTTCCAGACCAATACCAGAGTAAAGGGAAGAAAGAGAAGAACACTTTCATGTTTAGTTAAAGCATGAAGTCTTCATCTGGCATTTTGGGAAGAAGCAGTCCACATCAATGTCAGCTACTTCTCAACCTCATAGATCTCACTTGGAGGTCTCCAATGTTTGCAGAGGACTGGCTATCAGGTAGGGTTTTCTTCAGCTGTAAGATGTGTCCAAGGCTCAAGTTCCTGAATTTTGACTGCCATCTGAGTAGTGAAGCAGATTTGATATAGTCCCTTCCAAGCAGATTCAAGGGCAGTCTTTGTTCTTAGTGATTCTAAATTAGAAGGGCAAGAGAAACCTGGAAAAGCTAGTTTGGTGAGTTGTAGCCAGATATTTGAGGAAATCAGAAGAATTCAAGATCCAGTTCAGTTTACAGATATAAAACAAAATCTCAAAGACAACTAACAGGACTGAAATCTAACTTCTACATAGGTATAAACATGATATCTCTTCCTATAATTATCCCTATTTTTTCCCCAAAGATCATCACAGTAAAACTAACCTGCTTGTAATAAACTTTGCCTGTAAGTAAAGTGAGCAAGAAAAGTAACTGATATTTAAGTTCTTTTTAAGATGACTTTGCTGGAATTTTTTGTAAGAAGTCTCACATTTTACCTGTAATACCATTACAGTCAAAGTCTAGGTAGTGTTTCCAGTTGTGCGCTATTGTGTTGTCTTGTATGAGACTAAGAATACTCTTTGAGAGTTTCTGAATTCTGGAGGGACTGGGTAGGGATAAAACATAAATGTTTTACATTTGCTTAGAAAAGTATATCTTACCTAATTGTTGAGTAGCTTAAGGGAAAATATATCTTTAAACCTGGAAAAATACATTACAGGACCAGCAATATTTTAACAGTCATAAAAATTATAACTATCCCCATCAGTTTAAGTTTCATGTTATTAATTCTTATTCTGCTTGAATCCAGCTTTTCCATTAGTTCTGTCAACCTTGCCTGATAATTTCAAGTGACAGAGAAAGGGATAATTCCAAGAAGCTTGCTAAGTTTTGTTAAGGCCTGTATGATTTGCCCAGTGCCTTTATCACTGGTGACTGTGGAAGGTATACCCCAAGTGGTGAACACATTTTCTAATAGTTTCTTTGCCACTGTCAGAGCATTACCCTAACAGCAAGTGAGAAGCTTCAACCATCCAGAAAACATACATACAATAACAAGAACATATCGGTAACCCACAGTAAGTGACAGTTGAAAAAGGTCCCCTTGCAGGTGTTTAAAAGGTCTGGAGGGGGAGCATATGTAAACCCACGGTGATATCATGTCATTGTTTGGCAAAACTAATTAAAAAAAAAGGTCTAGTGGGAGGAGGTCTGAGGCTTGTATACAGGTACAAAAATAGTTTTTCTTACAGGCACTATGGTGGGTGAAAGGATGCAAAAACCAAAAAATCTGGTTTGCCAGGGAGCCAGGAGGAAGCAAGTGGCTGTCTTTGTTTTCCCATAACCCTGACTGTTTAATTCACAGCTATTGTTTACTCCTTTAGTTTCTCTGATTGAGGAGCAGACTGCTGCCTTTACGAGGACATCAGAATGACAAAAATACAGCAATGAGGGATCATTTTTTGCAGAGGAGATTGGACTGCATCTGCATGTGCCCAAATCTTTTTAGATTCTGTTGCTGCTACCTTTGCATGAAAGTCAGTTATTGCCATGCTCTGGTAATGAGGTTCAGTTCTTTTAGTGTGAGCCTCAATTTTGACAGCAACAATTTTAGAAGGTAAGAGAATAGCAATAAGATCATTTACTTGTCCATTTCTGATTGGGGTCGCAGAGGACACCATACAATATTTTAAGATAATGACTAGGATTAAAAGTTCCTTTATATCAGGATATATCAGATTTCTAGGAATCTCACAAAATTCCTAGAACACTGATATCCCTGTACAACATAAAGAAAGCTCAGTACCACTTCTTAGTTGACAATGTTTCCCATGCAGTTTAATATATCAAATAAGCCTAATTAGTTGGCAATAGTGGTAAAGAACCCTCCTTCCAATGCAGGAGATGTAAGAGATGTGGGTTTGATCCCTGGGTTGGGAAGATCCCCTGGAGAAGGAAATGGCAGCCCACTCCAGTATTCTTGCCTAGAGAATCCCATGCACAGAGGAGCCTGGAAGGCCTACGGTCCATGGGGTTGCAAAGAGTTGGACACAACTGAAGCCAACTTAGGAGTTTAACAAAATTTTGGTATGTCCTAAGGGCCCTCTGGAAATTTTCAAAGTTGGTTTGTGGTCTAAAGACTTCATTTGGAATTTAATTTGGGGAAGTTTATAAAAAATATTTAAAAAATAGTTTTAGAACACTTGCCTTAACAGGATCACAGATCATTATGAAACTTAATACTTAATTATCTATTAGCAAAACTTAGGACTTGGTTTTCATACGTAATCAAAAAGCTGATGAACACAGGAAACAGCAAATCATTCTGATAAAACAGAATTTTTGTTTTCTAGGCAGATCACTGAACAGGTAACAAAAATCTTTTTTTACAATTTCTTATCACGAGCACACCAGCAGTCCAATAACACTTTGTCCTTTTAGCAGATGAAAGGAAGTCTGGTTTTAGTTTTATATAAGTATACTATTCATACTAAATCTTACTTTTAGCATTCTTGCAATATTGTTTTAGCCAGCTTGATTACAGAAGGCAAAATTTTCTCCTTTCCTTTCTTCAACTTTTTGCATACATTTAGTTTGTTCTTCATAACCAGAAGTTCTAGTTTAAACAAAATTCTCATTTCCCTTAATAAAATTATTCCTCATACTTTTTTTATAACCAAAACACACAGTACTTTTTTTGCATAAAGAGTTGCTTCCTTTATTATTTCTGTCAGGTGAGTGTAGATGTCATGCGAGGGTATGCTCCTCGGTTCTTGTCTCATCACATAAAGATTTGGAGTGACGGACATTGAAGCCCTTGGCCGGCCACAGCTCTCCGGTCTTAGACAGACCGTGTTTTAGCTCTTAAATAAATCAGTGTTACAGCTCAGTGTTACAGCTCTATTTTATTTAGAAGATAATAACAGGAGAATCCATTCTCAAAGCGTGGGAGAGAGAGAAAGAGAATGCACAAATGTGGGGGAGACAGAGAGAGGGAGAGGGAGAGGGAGAGGAAGGAGGGAAGAGAGAGAGAGAGAATGCACGTGGGAGTGAGAAAGTGAGAGAGCAAGGGCTTTGGCTCCTCTTTTATACATTTATTTCTGCCCCCTGGGCCTGTCCTATGCAAATTGGGCTTAGACAGGAGTGCTGTTCTACTTTCAGTTCTCACTCAGGTCCTCTGACCTTCCTTGTTCTATTTTAGTGGGCTTTTCCCTTCCTTGTCTTCTAGCCACCGCCATTTTGGTCTCCTGTTTCCTATTCTAACTACCTAACATTTCTAATAGTTTTATTATGTATATTAATTAGAATTCTTAACCCTTAGAAACCTTAATTTTAACTAAAAAATAAGTAAGCAATTATGAACTATTCTTTATATTAGCATTCTGAAGATAGACAAACTTACACTTTTTATAATTTCTTGAAACACATGCTTTCTCATAGAAAATTACTCAGCTTTGCACCAAATATGTTTACAAAGAGTTTCAATTTTTATTTTTAGTTTTTCAGCAACAGAAAGCCAAAAGTAGATAGACCTATGTTCAGTAATTAATGTTTCATTATTTTTTGGACATAATCTAGGTAATTAATAAACTTCTATCAGTTAATTTAACACAATGCAAAAGGTTCAAGTTACCAAAAAGATTTTGCATGTTATTTTTAAGCATACTTAAAATATAATTGTTTCTAAAAAGTTTAACTATAAATTTATCCTACTTACATTTATCTAAATCATTTACTACTCTAAGCAGATAGGATATGGAGTCTGCAGAGGAAGAAAACCAGGCATGGCTTTCTTGACAAAAGAGAAGCCATTTTTTCTTAAGTCATTCACAATGCTTGTTCTTGAAGAGGTTTCAGTAACAATGATCTTAAGAGAATAGAATAACAAACCATTACCAGAGAAGAGAAATAAAAATAGCAAAGATACGAAATTGATTGTGAAGACTCCCAGTTCTGCTTCAATGGTAAAGACTACCCTGAAGCACTCAACCACTAGATCAAATGGAACCTAAGGGATGATGATAACTGACCCAAAATCACTGCAGATGGTGATTGCAGCCATGAAATTAAAAGACTTCCTTTCTCCTTAGAAGGAAAGTTATGACCAACCTAGACAGCATATTAAAAGGCAGAGACATTACTTTGCCAACAAAGGTCTGTCTAGTCAAGGCTATGGTTTTTCCAGTGGACATGTGTAGATGTGACAGTTAGACTATAAAGAAAGCTGAGTGCTGAAGAAGTGCGGCTTTTGAACTGTGGTGTTAGATAAGACTCTTGAGAGTCCCTTGGACTGCAAGGAGATCCAACCAGTCCATCCTAAAGGAGATCAGTCCTGGGTGTTCATTGGAAGGTGTGATGTTGAAGCTAAAACTCCAATACTTTGGCCACCTGATGAGAAGAGCTGACTCATTTGAAAAGACCCTGATGCTGGGAAAGACAGAGGGCAGGAGAAGAAGGGGACTACAAAGGATGAGATGGCTGGATGGCATCACTGGCTCAGTGGACATGGGTTTGGGTGGACTCCAGGAGTTGGTGATGGACAGGGAGGCCTGGTGTGCTGTGGTTCATGGGCTTGCAAAAAGTTGGACACGACTGTGCGACTGAACTGAACTGAAACAGCAGGTGAATTGTAAACTTCAGGAAGGCAGCTTGAATGATAAAGAGGCTAACCTGCTCTAACTACCTTTTCTTTAATTTCCACCTTTCCTTCTGGGTACAAGGTTTTGCTTTAGCTAAGGAGAGAAAGCATTAAAAACATCCTTAGCAGATTCTGGATGTCAAGTTTGGAATTTTGAAAACTTTTATAGCCTTCTGCACATTACTCAACATCGATATTGTTTCATCTGTTTGATTTGAGAAGCCTTGCTTTTAAGTCACTTTAAAAATGATCTTACTTATTTGGAACATTCCTTCTAATGGCCAGTGTAATTTCCATGAAGACTGGCAGCAGGTTAGTAGGTTCCTGGTTTAACCTCCATTTCTATTCCAGCCATATTTTGAAGCGTCCATCCTTTCAGCAACCAAGCTAAGCTCTTAGGCCATGAAACAAGCTTAGCAAGATATTACCATTTTTGTAAATTTCTACAGCTCCCAGAATCACAGTTATAAGACATAAAATAAGCAAGTGTGATTATTTTAGACTGCAATGTTCAGCTCTTTGGATGAAAAGGATCCCATTAAAAATTAATCTTTGTCTACAAAAAATAAGTCAGAGAAAATACTAAGATATTGACAGGGAGCAAGTGACATTACTATGTCCTGGCTGAAAGATGGCTCAGTACACACTACCACCAACTCTTGTGGACCCCTGGACTGGAGAATGATTGAACAGACAAACCCAGAGCAATGGGACTGAGGACTGATTGCAGACAAAATGGAGAACTGCAGCAGCCACCAGCAGTGCCAAATGTGGAAACTGGGAACAGAATCAAGGGCTGGGCTTTTTCATTCAAAAACTTGGGAACTGTGGTCTGAAAGGCTAGGGGCTTAGCTCTGGGCAGAACAATCTGCCAGCTCAGTTGAGCTCTGGGTAGAATCATCTACCAGCTCAAGCTGACCTGCCCTTAAAATGAAGGCCAATTAGTTTGAGAGCTTGAATGTAAAGACAATGAAGCTCAAACTGAGAGGAACTTACCAATGGCCTTCAGAAACAGTGACAACGACAGTGAACTTGTTGCAGGAAGGGGGACCAATTCCAGAGCTCGAGAGTGGGCTCTTGTCTAACACTTGGAAGTGAACTGTCTGAGGAGACACATGAGCTGACAAAGCAAGAGGCTTTATTGGGAAGGGGTGCCAGGGGAGAGTAGCAGAGCAAGGGAACCCAGGAGGACTGCTCTGCCATATGGTTTGTAGTCTTTGGTTTTATGGTGATGGGGTTAGTTTTGGGTTGTCTCTGGCCAATCACCCTGACTCAGGGTTCTTCCTGGTGGCCAGAGCATCACGCAGCCAAGATGGATACCAGTGAGAAGGATTCTGGAGGCTGGTAGGACATATGGACTGGAGTCTCCTCTCTTCTTCTGACCTTTCCCAAATTCTTCTGGTTGGTGGTAGCTTATTAGTTCTGCATTCCTTACCAGGACGTCCTGTTGTAAGATAACTCACACAAGTGGTTATTATGGTGCCTGCCCAGCACAGGCGGCTTCAGTCAGTAGTTCCCCTAACAGACCATATTTCTTCTTTCTCCCCTTTGACAAAGGGCATTCCTCTTGCTGTTTCACTTGTGCTCTGGATCCCATGTTTTCCCATGATGATCTTTCTTTCTCTAGGTTCTTCCCATTAGCACCAAAAACATGCCTCATGATCCTCCCACTGCTAAAACAATGACAACAACAAAAACTTTCCTAAACTAACCCTACATCCTTCACCAAGTCCCTTCACACTCTTTCTCGCCAACCTTTCCAAATGTAACTTCTTGAGGGCATTTTCTGCACTTGCAATCTCGATCTGCACACCTCCCCCTCCCCGTCTCCACAACTCCTCCATCCACAACAACCTGGCTCATCTTCTGTACTGCTGTACTGAGGCTGCCCTCTTATCTATGAACTCCAGCTAACTGCATGGATATTATGCAGCCTCTCTCAACCACACCTCATATTATTGGTATCTCCTTCTAGACACATGTTCTTCCTTTTGTTTCTCTAATACCAAACTTTCCCTTACGATTTACTTACCATAATTCTTCTGAAGCTCCTTCTGTTTCTTCTTCCTTGTATCCTTCTTATCTAAATGCTGGTGATCCTGAGAGCTCTATCTAGGATGCCTTCTCTTCCCTCTTCATTTTTTTACCTTCTCCCCAGACTCTCTATCCACTTCCATGGGTTCAATTACATATTTGGTGTGTCAGTTTACACATGGTAACTCCAACTAATACCTTTTGAGTTCCAGATCTGTACACTCAATGGCCCACTTGAAGTCCTCTCAGGTATTCAGACTCAAGAGTTCTAAATTGAACTGCTCATTTCTTGATGTCCTAGCTCTATAAATGGCACTGCCATTGTTTAATTATCCAAGCCAGTAAACCTGAAGTCCTCTTGACTCCTTCCTGAACCTAAACTATATGAAACCATCAAATATTGTGGATGTACTTTTGAGTTGGTCCTCTAGTCTCTTTTGATCTTTTCTGTCACCATTCTATTCTATATCACCATCACCTCCTGCTGAGACTACTGAAATAGTCTCCTAAGCAATTTTA
Organism: Antilocapra americana; assembly: GCA_007570785.1. NCBI lineage: Eukaryota > Metazoa > Chordata > Mammalia > Artiodactyla > Antilocapridae > Antilocapra > Antilocapra americana. Next base: position 575,378 of record ML662331.1, on the reverse strand, counting down.
TTACCTCCAGACTTGCTTCCCTCCAACCCACATTTTATCTTCAGCCAAGGTGATGCATACAAAAATGCAATTCTGTTAATGGCTCTCTTACTTAAAACTTTCAATAGCCTTCCATTTTTGATTAGGTGAAAGCCCACACTCTCCTTATTCTATTTCTAAGACTTGGTCTCTGTTAACCTTCTTAATCTCTTGCCACCCCATGCCTACAACACAGGAGTATTCAGAACGTTCTTACTGCTTTAAAAATAAATGGTATTATAAAAGAGAAAAATTGTCTTACTTACTGTAGAATCCCCAGAGCCCAGAACACAGTAGGTATGAAATATTTCTTAAATGAAGGAAATAACATATGGATTAGTTCTAGGGAGTGCAGAATGAGAATGAACAAGAAAAATGGAACATTTTAAATCCAATAAGCATCTATTAGAGTAGCATATTTACAAAAGTCACACTCTAAAATCTGGCAAGTTAAAAAACCAACTACAATGACCTTAGAAGCATTTTAAATGGGAGAAAAAAGCACGCTTAATCAACTTCTTTTAAAATGATCATTTATTATGAATAGAAAAAGTTCAATTTTTGTAAGATATAAAACACAAATTCACAGTATCCTAACCTCTTATTTTCCTGATTTTAAATTATGATTAAAATTAATGCATATATATGAACAAGTAATCAAGAAATGCAGTATTCCATACTTAATCATTATATAACTAAAACAGATAAAGATAAGATGCCTACTTTAAAATCAGGACATTTATTTCAAAGACAGATTTTGTTAACCTTTAAAGACTAATACTTAAAATTCCACAGAAAGAGGAATTAAAGTTAGAAAATTTAAGAAGCAAAAATAAAAAAAATTAATTAAGAATGTGATAAAAAATGTATCTTTAGATAATGATACATATTAAGAATAATCTCCAGCCTGCTAATCTATATTGTTTAGAAATGAGAAACACTATTTCAATAAAAGTAAAAACTTATCTTAAAGATTAATTACTTAAGTACTTTATCAATTAAAACATGAAATATACTCTCAGTTCTGTATTACTGAATTGAGAAAAAAATAATAAATAGTTGCCTCCTATATAAATAGAAATTATTTATCAAATGAGAGATAATTTCACTTATTATATCTATTCTTTCTAAAAGATATAAATTTATGCCTTTTCTTGGCTGGTATGAAAAATCTAAGACTAAACCATCTCCTTTGAGATGACTGGTTAAAATGAAATCATGAAATTATTGTAAGAAAATGTTTATGGATATTTATAAAATCTTGAGAAGACTTTCAAAACACATCATCAAAAGTGGAAAGCATAAGGCAAAGATCAACAGACTATAATAGGTGAAAACATAACAATAAGCATTATATTTAAATGATGTTTTAATATATTCAAATGTAACAAATCAAATGGTGGAGCTGAGCTTATGAGGAAAAGCAGCAAGAAGACAATAATCACCTCCATGCAAAATGGGCAAAGGATGGGGAAAAATAAAAAGAATACAATGGCCAATAAATACATTTAAAACTGTCTAACCTCTTTTACAATCAAAGAAATGTGAATCAAAATGAGATGTCATTTCTCCTTACTCAATTAACACAAAAGAATGTAAATGCAACAAGGCAATATGTACACATAAAACTTTGTTCAATTTCAAGATTGCAATTTTTCTTTTCAGTATTATCTTGAAAATTTCTGGAATTATCCACAATCATAGATATATAAAAAGTTTTAGTTATAAGGATATTCCTCACAGCTTTGTTTATAATATCACAAAATTGGAAATAATAGGGGTTGCTGATTGACTTATGGCATATTTAACACTGGAATATTTATATCCATTAAAACAACACTAGAATATTAATACTGAAAAATGCTTGTAATACATTGTTAAGTTTAAAAAGTAGTTTACCAATTACAATATATGCTGTTTTTTCAAGAAATTTATTTTCATTTAACATATTTTCTATAATGAACTTACATTTCTTTTCTAGTAAGAAATAGTCTATAAAAGCCCCCAAGTTATATTATCTATCTCCTTCTGTTCTAGTTCTATATCCCCAAAGTAAACTCCTAATTACCAACCTCTTTTTCCCAGATATTTCCATAACAGAAAAGGGATGGCCTGAACTGGAGAAGTGAATGTTCTGTACATTGCTAAAAGCTACCTCCAATTGTAGATTTCTGGTGACACATAAGGCCTAGGAAGAAAATTAGAAGCCATTAAAGGATGGAAACAAAATGGCTGAAAGGAAGGAAAGAATGCTAGGAATAAAGTATGAAAGTCAAGGACCTGTAAAAGAAGTCAAGATATGGTCCAATATATTTGCAAACCCTTTGTGAAAATGTGAGTCTTGAATGATGAGAATCAATAAGAAGGTGATAATCACTGCAGGGAAATATGGGAAAAGGATGTGGATAAAAATTTCTACAAAACAACAGACATTAAAAAAAAGAAGTTTACAAATCACTGTGAAAGGAATGATACTCCAATTAAAAATAAATTAAAAAGAGTAGTTTGGCATCTTTTCTAACCCCAAAGTGTAAATTGTTTAAAAAAAGCTTATTTTGAAATGCAATAGCCAAGACTTTGTACAGCTTTATATTATCTGATTTAGTCCTAAAAATCTATTCTATCCTGAATTCTCTCTTGTATTGATCCATAAGAGTGCCTTGGGTAAGATCAGATTTAAATGTCCATGTTACTATCATCATATGAATATACCCATGAACACAGGTTATTTTAAATAGTTTCAGTGAACAAAATCCTTAGTTAACATCTTCAATATGATATTAGGTCCATTTTGTTTGGGGGAAGAAATGTTTAAAACGGTTAAATCCTGAGGATATACTCTGGACAACCAGAGCTAGCTCGAAGGCACTGGAAACCAAAATGGCAGACCAAAAGGAGGCAAGATATAAGGCCAGTGTGGACTGAGATATGAGGGCAAATTTATGTAATTATTCTGCATTCTGAAAGTAGTTTACGTACATACCAGTAACTTGAGCATGTTAGGCGCCATATGTAGAACTTTATGTAAACTATTTAACATCTTATAAAGAAAATACTATTACACCTATTTTGAAGACAGTTCATTTTATACAGAAAAATAAACCTGAATTTCCTACCTCAAACCATATATTCTAGAAATTAAAGATGACATTGTGAAAGTATAATTCTAAAGCATAGAGAAGAAAGTATAAGATATTGCTATGACTTTGGGACAGGACAGAACTTTCTAAGTAAGACTCACAAAATACAAACAATGAATCAAGAAATAATAGACATTACATCAAACTAAAAATCCTTGTTCAACAAAGGATCTCATAAATACAAATTTACAGATGGGTGATAGACTAGGAAAAATTATTTGCAACATCTGAAATGGGTAAGAGTTGGTATCTAGCACATGGGTTATTCTGTAAATAGCAAATATTTTAGGTTTTATGGGCCATATGGTCTCTACTGCACCTGTTCAATTCTGTTGTTATAGCATGAAAGCAGCCACAGACAATACAAAACTGAAAGAATATGGTTGTGTTTCAATAGAAACTTATTTATAAAAATAGCTGGTGAGCAGGATTTGGCTTTTAAGCTGAAGTCTGTCAGTCTCTAATGTAGACTGTTAAAGAAATTCCTATGGATCAATAAGAAAAATTTAGGATGCTCAATGGAAAACGGAATGAAGGAAAACAATAAGCAATTAGCAGCATGAAAAGTTCAAATGGCTGAGCAAATATAGATGTGCAACATTGTTAATAATATGAGAAATGCAAATTTAAAGGAAATGCCATTTTGCATCAAGGGACTTGACACAACATGGAAATCAGATAATTTAGGAGGTGAGGATGTAGGTAAACAAGAAAGCCTCACACCTTGCCCACGAATGTGTGTCAGTTACAGAGAGCCATTAAGTATTAAGTGAAATTATTGTATTTCCATACCCCAAATAAAGGAGGGCTCTTTGATAAAGGGCATCAGGTAACGTTTTAACAACACACACATTATCTTTATTTCACTATGGATCCAAGGACACCAACACAGACTGTCACTAGTCTACAGACCAGCTGTTATAAACTACTTTCTACCAAAGTGTCTCATTTATTTTTTTAGTTGCACTGCATGGCTTGCAGGGTCTTAGTTCCCAGACTGAACCCGGGCCATGGAAGTCAAAGTGCCAGGTCCTAATCACTGGACTGCCAGGAATCTATCAATGTGTTTTAGACATGAAGAAAATCTTAATATTCTTAGCATCTAATTGTTTTTTACAGTTTAGAGTTTCATATTTTTAAGAGGAAGACTGGCTTCCTGATGCCTAATTAATGGAATGTAAAATTCACAAGAAGTTAAGATAAAGTGAGGGACTTCCCTGGTAGTCCAGTGGCTAAGACTCCATGCTCCCAAAGCAGGGCCCATGTTCTAACCCTGGTTGGGGAACTAGATTACACATAACAAAGTCAAATTTAAAAAAAAAGGTAACATAAAGTGAGATTCAATTTTATAGGATAGAGAGCCAATTACAAGGTTATACTCTTAGATACTTCAGGGTTTTCCCACCTCTACAGTGTAAAGAGCACTGAAGTACAAAAGTCTGAGAAACACTCAGATAATAAGGGACATTTATTGAATATCTATTGATCTTTAGCTAAATAAAATTAAGATATAAGGGTATTTTTTTTCTTTCTACAACAGGAAATCAAACTATACAATATAACCTGGTTGGTAATTAGAACTGTAACTTCCTTTAGCTATTTTTTCTACCTCCACCCTGAATATAACCTATTGTAGCATTAGGTTCTGAAATAAGAGGCCTTCCCCTCATTGAATTAATTTGCCACAGTCTGATAAAATATACAATGGATTATTCAAATTAGTATGGCCTAAACAGCAAGAGTAGCTTGCATATGTGCTGATTTTAAAAGGCTTACTGTTTCAATAAGCATATCCACATGCTTTACCTCAAAAATAAATTTGTTACCCAACTCTATTCCAATGGTGAAAATCATTCCCAGAATTCACACAGCTGTGAAATAAAGTTTTTTTTCTTCCTGTCATTTATCACATGTTCAAGTACTTAAAAAGTCAGATTATACTAAAGCATATGTGTAGTATTATTTGAGGAGTTATTAAAAGAAAATTAGTCTACATTGAGTTGTACACTTTAAACTGCTGAACTTTATGGTGCTTAATTATATCTCAGTAAAGCTGATAGATAATCAATCATCTAGTCCTGTGGCTCTTCACTGTAGCATAATGGGATCAGAGGCAAAGAGGAGGAGTGAAATGAGGGATGACCAATCAGGAAGTGGGTTAAATCCCCAGGCTATTTTATTTGGCCCTTAGTAACCAAACAATGAGAGGAAGGGGGAAAGAGAGAGAGAGAGAGAGAGAGAGAGAGAGAGAGAGAGAGAGAGTGTGGTGTGTGTGTGTGTGTGTGTGTGTGTGTTTGTCTGGGAGGTTGGCTCTGTGGACATGGTAGGAAGCACCAAGGCAAAAAGTGAAGAAGAATCAAATATCATAGTTAAAGCACTTCTTTTCATGAATTCCTAAAAACATAGCCTAACTTAGAGAAGACTTCTGTCAGACAGTAATGAAACATGATAGTCTTCTTTTCTCATCCATGAATAAGCCATTTCAAAAACAGTAGTGAGAGCACAGGGGTTTCACGTTAAAAAGACTTCTTTCTGTGGTCTGTCAACAACTTTCATATATGATTGCTTAAGTGAAAACTGAGGCTGCGTTTAGAATCAAGAATTTTAAAACATCTAAGATTGTACTATATGTGAAAGGAACGATTTTGACAGAAAAGAATACAAATTTAAAAAAAAGACAACTCATAGATGAGAAAACATAGAATGCTGGTACACATTTTATTGCTAAACACTGAATGCCAGCAACTATGGTATATTTAAGTTAAACTCAGTTCTAAGATTTATAGAAAAAAATACCTGTGTACCACTACTATGTGGACATTCAATAAATACCACAGGATAAACTAATGACTAAGAGCCACATATCCATGAAGCCCATGTTTAAACAATTTACCATTAGGACAGACAACCTATAAGAGCAATTATCAAGAGGTCAAGTTTAACTAAGCATGTCTTTTCAAACAGAGATGCTGAAAAGAATATATACATTCTTTATAGGTTTTAAGTGATTAAAAACAACCCTCAAAAATGTAAACAATGCAGAGTAGGAACACTGAAAATACAGTTTTACTGTAGAACAAGTGACAATGCACTTTCTTCAAATCTTTAAAATAAATCATTTTTAAATGGCTCTACAGAAACCAAAATGAACTATATTCACAAAGATGATAATCTACCAGGGACACAAAGGTATTCCAAGCTATTTTTTATGTTAACATATATTTACACGAAATATTGAGTAATACTTTTTATAGCTTACTTAAATAGAAACATGCTTTCCTAATCCATAAATAACACTAAACATCATTCATTCAACCACATTTATTAAGTAGTTTTGATGTCTCATGCACTGTGCCAGGGATAGAAAGATCAGTATGACACGGTCCTTGTTCTAGAAGTTCCCACAATGAGACTGAAGAGACAACACATAATATTTTCTTTTTTACACAATGAGGCTATTTCTGTAAAAACAGGACTGATCTGCTCAATATCCTAATAGACTGTTCCCAAATTCTGACCCAATGGAGCAGAAGACTAAGGTGTATAAAGCCATAAGAAAATAATGTGCTTTTTTTCACCCAGAGAAAGAAGTCTATGGGTAAGATTTCATCTATTAAATTTTTTTTGTTTTTTTTTAAATGATCTGCATGTATATAGAAATTCCATTAGTAAACTGCTTAGTTCATGTAATCACATCAATGATATAAGTATTTCATGGTAGTCCCCAAGCTTTATTTCCTGAATAGGTCTGTGCATTTCTCTGCTAATATACTTTAATCCTGAAAAACTGTCTGCCTGAGAATAGAACAAATGCTTTTTCCCTAGGATAAACCAATAATTTGTACAGTTTTGAAGTAGTGGTAATAGAGGTCACTTAGAAATGTTAAAATTATATTCAATATACAATTTCTCTTCAAGAAGGCAGGCAGATTTATAACACAATCTAAAGTTTCCTTAAAAATGATTAAAAAGTTTTATTGCCTAAGAGCAACTCAGGAATCTGAAAGAGGTAAACCCCATGAATATCTCACTTAGTGAAAAAGTTGGATACATGACTATTGATGTTTTTGAGTATATGACAGCACAGATTTTTCATCAAAGAAACAGCATGCTCATATAGTTTTAATAGCAATAGTTTCACACTGGCCTATTGACTTCCTAGATCTTCCAGGGCTGCATCACCAGTCTGAAAGATCTCAAACTAGGCAGGGCTCTTCTGGGCTCAAGAGTCAGTTACCAGGCTCCAGCAAATCCACATTTGTTCTCACACATAGCCATTCTCATTCTACTACCAAGTCTTTTGTGGACCCACGGAGGTAGCTTAGGGGAAAGGCAGAAAGGAAGAACTATGTATTTTATTCCCCAACACAGAGAAACATGGAAGACACTGGTGAGGACAGAGTATGCTTCATGGCTTAGAGTAATTGCTTCTTGAAGACAGGGGCCTAGGAGCTAGGTCCAAGGTAGCCCCAGCAGCACAAGAGAAAATGTCTATTCTGGAAGTGCTCCAAGCTTTGAAGCTCGTAGAGAAAGGTAACCAGGACTGCAGAAGGTTCTGTGATCTGTCTTGTGATCTGCTGCAAGAGCCAGCTGGCTCAGTTTTGAGATTCACCCCTAACTGTTTCAAGCTCACATGCTGCAGGTAGGAGATACTTCCTACAGCTCATTCTGAATGTTAAGTCTGCTGCTGAGGGTATGGGTGCATATAATCAAAGAGGCAATTCTTGGTTGGCAAGCCATGTCTCATGTTATTATAGAGTCTACTTCCGAGGTGTTCATTTACTGGGATCATTTAACAAAGATGTTCCCTTTTGTGTTGGCAGTTTCTTTTATAGAATTTTATTAATTGTAATCAGACCTCAGTTGTCATGAGTACAAAACAATGTGTTAGTTGCTCAGTCGTGTCTGACTCATAGTAACCCCATGGACTGTAGCCCACCAGGCTCCTCTGTCCATGGGATTTCCCAGGCAAGAGCACTGGAGTGGGTAGCCGTTCCCTTCTCCAGGAGATCTTCCCAACCTGGGGATCGAACCCAGGTCTCCAGCATTGCAGGCGAATTCTTTCATGTCTGAGCCACCAACATAGCACTGAATTTTACTTTTCTAATAAGATTAAAGACAAGAAATATAGACCAAGAAAATGCTCACCTTCCCACTTGGCCAAAGTCTGGTCGTCTTCAAATCTGGATTAATGATGCTTTTTCAGGAAGTTTTTTTTCTCAATTAATCCTACCCAATTCTGTTTTCCTTTACAGTATTTCAATACAGTATATAGCCACACAAAAATGGTTTAACATGAATCTGCACTTGTTTCAATTGTTCCACAAGCATCTGAAGTTTGCAGGTTCAGTCTGTAAAACTAGAATGTAATCAGGGAGTATGTCTTTCATTTCTTCTGTTTCTCCCCCGTCCCAGAGTTTGGATATGCTGAATAAAGAACTTAAAGTTGTTGGCTAAAATGCAATTTTAAGGAAACACTTTTTATTTCAGACCAAGTAAGGTTTTCAGTATTATATATTGTAACTCAGAGATTCTATCAGATGAGTCCAAATATTACCGTGCTGTAACCATCCAGAGGCCCAGGGTCACATTGGCAGCCAAAAGTACACTGCCACCAAGCAAGATGAAAAATCCTATCAGATCTTTGACATCATTGTCTCCAATCACTGAGGTAAGAGTAGCATCTAGGAAGGAGTTCAAAATCCACTGCCCATCCAAAGCAAAGCAGGGCACTGCATTAACAATTGCCAGAGCTCCCGAGAGGGAAATCAGGTACCTGGTTGTAATCAGTTAAGGAGCCTACTGCAAGGTCTGCATGCAAAGCCATTTCTGGGAGTCAGAAGTGCATAATTTACGAGGAGTGGATTTGAGATTACAGGTGACTTCTCTCCTTTTTTAAAATCTCTGCCCACCAGTAAATACCAATGCTTCTTAGATCTCTATTTAAAACAAATGATTTGTATTATTTCAAAGTTCAAAAAACTTGACCAAAAAATGAAGGCCAACCACCTGTAAACTAAGGCAGTCTGTAATGAATTCCTTGAAAGACTTTCTCTTTAATGATACAAGAGAAAGGAATATGGAAAGAATAAGAAATGAGGGAAAATTTCTCTTTGATCCTTACAAAATATAGATTAGATTTATAAAGATTTTAGTCACTTGAACTCTAATTACTATCATCTGTAAGGTCATAGTGTAAATATCTCTGAGATAAAGCTGCAGTCTTCAAGGTACAATTTTGACTGTATCCATTTTTCAGTAACTCATTTGTTAACTAATATTTGCTCATTTACATTCTGTTTTTTTTGCAAATAATTCAGGAAAGAAATTAAAGATTTAATATGTATACCCATGGCAAATTCATGTCAATGTACGGCAAAACCAAAACAATAAAGTAAAGAAAATTAAGAAAAAAATAAAAGTGACAAAAATAAAGAACCTTTTTAAACTGTTGAAATATATTCCAATTCTATATAATCACCAACTAAAAATCTCTTTATATGCAAAAATAATATGCTAAAGAACACACGAGATTCTGTGGAGTGCTATTTCAGTAGTGGAAATCAGTTTGATGCCCCTTATGCACTCCTCCATTCGGTCAGAGTCAATAGGCTTTAGTAGCTAAAGACGTCATCCTTTATAAACATACTCACAGGTTTTAGACCTCTCAACCTCAACTCTCAATTTGTCTTCTAGGTTCTTTCCCTTCCACACCTTAACCTTTCGCTCTCCCCAATCATTCTCTCTTTGACTTCTTCCTTCCTAGGTACAATTTGATCTTTCTCAACTTTAAAGTCCATTTTTTTTTTTGTATTAGCAGTAGATTGATACTTGTAAGGTCTGGTCAAGCTCTCTAGACAAGGTAAAACTGATCAAGTTCCACGTAGCATACTTTGAAAATATCTTTCACACCAGAAAGGATACTTGACAAATGTCTCCAAAACCACAGGCAGATCTATGCTTAGAAACTTGAAACGTGGGATAAAACTGGTGATGCTCACTAAAAAAGAAAAATAAAATAATATTATTTATACAGATAAGCAACAGAATAATGAATTTTACTATGTGGGTAAAGACTGGACTAGCCTATTAAACTGATTTGAGAAAGCCCTACCCAAACATATGCAGACAGGCTCGATGGCCCAACTATAAAAGTAAATCAACAATCCTATAACATCTAATAAAAAGAGTGGGATACAGAAATTCATGTTGCAATGTATATTTATATTGTGAGGTGAGACTAAATAAAAATTGATTATATACTAACTATGCCTACCAAATACAGAAAATGACTTTACACTAGAACTTATATCAAGAGTCCTTATCTTTTCAAAGAGATATAACCTTAAAATCATGTTCACTCCAACTGTTAGGAGACTTAATCTTATTTGGTCTCAGTGTTTTCTTCATTGCTAAAAGAAGGATTAATACTAAGGGATTTTTAAGATTTCCTTCACTTTGTGGATTCCATTATTCTGTTTTTCTTAAAACACTTAAAAACTCTGTTATAATTAAATATAACTCAGAGCACACATTTCTTGAAAATTACCTTGAAGAGGGTTATTTCTACATTTGTTGAGGATGTATATAATATCTGTACTCCAGAGACACCTAGTGTCAAAACAATAAATAAGAAGAATGACCCAAGTTGTATCTTAGGATATGACTACAGAGCAATGAGAGAGCCTTTTAAAAAGTTAACATAAAACCCGTATGTCCATCAACTGATGAATAAATACAGAAAAAGTAATATATCCACACAATGGAATATTACTTCACCATAAAAAAGGAATGATGCGCCAACACAAACTACATATGGTGGAACCTTGAAAACACTATACTAAGTAAAAGAAGCCAATCACAAAGTATTCTATTTATATGAAATGTGTGGAAACAGGCAAATTTACAGAAACAGAAAGCAGATTAAGTGGTTGCCAAGGGATGGGTTGGGTGGGTGTTGAGAAGTAGAATAGGTTCCTAATGGGTATAGGCTTTTTTTGGAGTGATGAAAAAATACTGGAACTAGATTGTGGTGATGGTTCCACAACTCTGAATATATTAAAAACTCCTGAATTGCATACTTTAAAAGGGTAAATTATATGTGAATTATATTTCAGTAAAAGTTATTAAAAAGGGAACATATAAAAATCTTATACAACAAAATAAGACCGATCTTGTTCAGTTCAGTTGCTCAGTTGTGTTTGACTCTTTGCGACCCCATGGACTGCAGCACGCCAGGCCTCCCTGTCCATCCCAACTTCTGGAGCTTGCTCAAACTCATATTTCCATTAAGTCGGTAATGCCATCCAATCATCTCATCCTCTGTCGTCCCCTTCTCTTCCTGCTCTCAATCTTTCCCAGCATCAGGGCCTTTTCAAATGAGTCAGTTCGTTGCATCAGGTGGCCATAGTATTGGAGCTTTAGCTTCAACATCAGTCCTTCCAATGAATATTCTGGACTGATTTCCCTTAGGATCAAATGGTTGGATCTCCTTGCAGTCCAAGAGACTCTCAAGAGTCTTCTCAAACACCACTGTTCAAAAGCATTAATTCTTTGGTGCTCAGTTTTCTTTATGGTCCAACTCTCACATCCATACATGACTACTGGAAAAACCATAGCCTTGACTAGATGGATCTTTGTTGGCAAAGTGATGTTCTCTGCTATGCTGTCTAGGCTTGTCATAGCTTTTCTTCCAAGGAGCGAGCATCTTTTAATTTCATGGCTGCAGTCACCATCTGCAGTGATTTTGGAGCCCCAGAAAATAAAGTCTGCCACTGTTCCCATTGTTTCCCCATCTATTTGCCATGAAGTGATGGGACCAGATGCCATGATCTTCGTTTTTAGAATGTTGCATTTTAAGCCAGCTTTTTCACTCTCCTCTTTCACTTTCATCAAGAGGCTCTTCAGTTTCTCTTCCCTTTCTGACATAAGGGTGGTGTTATCTGCATATCTGAGGTTATTGATATATTTCTCCCTGCAATCCTGATTCCAGCTTGTGCTTCATCCAGCCCAGCATTTCGCATGATGTACTCTGCATAGAAGTTAAACAAGCAGGGTGACAATATACAGCCTTGACATATTCCCTTCTCAATTTGGAACCAGTCTGTTTTTCCATGCCTGGTTCTAACTGTTGCTTCTTGATCTGCATACATATTTCTCAGGAGGCAGATAAGGTGGTCTGGTATTCCTATCACTTGAAGAATTTTCCATAGTTTGTTTTGATCCATATAGTCCAAGGTTTTAGCGTAGTCAATGAAGCAGATGTTTTTCGGGAACTCTCTTGCTTTTTCTATTATCCAACAGATGTTGGCAATTTGATCTCTGGTTCCTCTGCCTTTTCTAAATCCAGCTTGAACATCTGGAAGTTCTTGGTTCATGTACTGTTGAAGCCTGGCTTGGAGAATTTTGAGCATTACTTTGCTAGCGTGTGAGATGAGTGCAATTGTGCAGTAGTTTGAACATCCTTTGGCATTGCCTTTCTTTGGGACTGGAATGAAAACTGACCTTTTCCAGTCCTGTGGCCACTGCTGAGTTTTCCATATTTGCTGGCATATTGAGTGCAGCACTTTCACAGCATCATCTTTTAGGATTTGAAATAGCTCAACTGGAATTCCATCACCGCCACTAGCTTTGTTCATAGTGATTGTTCCTAAGGCCCACTTGACTTTGTACTCCAGGATGTCTGGCTCTAGATGAGTAATCACAGCATCGTGGTTATCTGGGTCATTAAGATGTTTTTTGCATAGTTCTTCTGTATGATCTTGAGCCATATGGAAAAGCTATATATTTAATCCATCATGTTGCCACTGTTAAAACAATTATGCTGATCTGATTCTGAAATTATATTCATATAAAATTCATGTTATACACAAATTACTTTATCGTCATTATCACTATGATTACTGGCATATGCTACTCTTCCTACTGTTTTGGGAGCTTGGAGAAATTTAATAAATGCTCAGAGAATATCTGAGAGATCATCTATGTGACTTGGACATAAATGGTAGTGAAGAAAAAATATGTGTCTATAAGTAGACATGGGGTTCAGTTCCATCTTGCTTTATAAGTTCAGATTATTTTCCTACTGCTTAAATTTCATTTAATGCTTAAGAACAAGTTAAAAAGATTTCAAAAAGTGATCAAACAAATGGAATTAATGCAAGGTATGTACTGAGTCTCTACCAGTGAGAATATAGGCCATCATAGCGATGTTCTGAGGGTCTACCACAATAAAACCCACCTGTGTAGTGAAGGTGCAGCGGATGTCCTACATATAACATATCAATTTGAGGTGGGTGTTTCACTTTTATTAAGCGCGTATGAGTTTCCAAAGAAGGTATTATACAGAAACTTGAACTTGAGCTTTTTTTACAGTCTTTATTGGTTCTACAAACTTGGGTGGCTTCAACTGCTTTCCGGGCAGGTAGACATGTATGCTAGGGACAGAACATCAATTAGTCAATACTAAAAATGATTCATTAACAACCAAAACACCAAGTTAAATTCTTTGAACATCTTTCATGTCACCTAACATATTAGGAATGAAGTTCAATAAAGGAAATGCCATTGATTTATATCTACTATAAATTAGATTCAATTATTCTACTCTGGCCAAATAAGATATTATTAGTATAAATGTTTTAAAGATTCTCAGATGAAATATGACATGTGAAATATAGAGATCTTAATAAAATGGTATAAACCAAAAGGGTAATGTTTTCAAGGATTCCATTTTAGTTCTACATGAGTATATACCAGGCAATCAAGACTGCTTCAGGGACAACTTACCAAACGCTTATTAAAATTATTTCTATAGGAAAAGCAAACATCTGTAAGGCTGTGATTGTTACAGCATTCAGTCGAACCGTCTAGCCGTTTGTATGCTTAAAGAGAAATGGTTTATTAAAATCTGTTATTAAAAGAAGTACACGATGCACAGAAGTACATTTGTAATAAGAATTTTGCTAACTCAGAAACAACTGTATAACTGACAGTTCAGATTGTTGGCTACTTGCTACAGTTTGATTTTACATTACAAAAAGAGATACATCCAATTTGAATCAAGAAGCAGCAATGACCATAGCTTAGTTGTCTTCACATAAACTTACCCACTCATAAAGCTGGAGTTCCAGGGTCTCAGTAGGTTTTGCAGTAACTCCAGCTGCTCAAGCACAAATACTTAATGAGCTACTTTTAGATGACCTAATGCTGTTGATCCAGTATCACTATGGAACTCCCACACTGTGGTGTTAGCAGAGTGAGTGAGAGGATGCCTAAGAGACTCTCATCCTGAAGGACATCTCTATCATATCAAATATCTATTCCACCTCCAGGCTTGTCTTCAGGTTTTCCCCATAGAACCGGGGCAGTCCAATCTGACCACAAAGATGTACACATATTTGCCTGCATACTAGTAACCCAGTTATTCTTGGAAGGCAATGGAAAAAGGGCAACTATTCCCATTAATCATTTATTTTTTAAAGTTCTCTGGTAGACTGCTTCACTGTATCTAGGGGAGAATAAGGAAGTTAAATCACTCATACAGCTGAGACATTTTTTTTTCCTATCCATTCATTTTGGAAGGTTTCTTGCATTCAGAACATCAAACTTGTAGAGCAAAACTGATGTGTGGCAAGGATCAATTAAGGGCTCTCCAGGTGGCTCAGTGGTAAAGAATCTGCCTGCAATGCAGGATATGTGGGTTCAATCCCTGGGTGGGATTGAAGAAGAAAATTTCAACCCACTTCAGTATTCTTGCCTGGAGAATACCATCGACAGAGGAGCCTGGTGGCCTACAGTCCATGGGGTCACAAAGAGTCAGACATGACATAGCAACTAAACAACCACGAGGACCAATGAAACTTAGAATTTTATATACATACTACCATACTCAGATATGCTGAAGAAGAAAGAGTAATATTATCCCTGATTTCCAATACTACAAAAAGCTTTCCTATTAACAAGAGCATCTTTAGGAGTACTAGCATGAAAATGACTGTTGATATCCATTCTGAGTTTATAAGGATTTTTACTTCAGGCAAAGATTTTTGTTTTTAAATCTTTCTTTTCTAGATTATTTCGTTAGATTGGATCTCCTTAAACACAAATTGTTGCCAACACGAAGAGCAGAACACAGGTGAAGTAAACTATCAGATGTGCCAATTTCTTCTCTGCAATGGCTGGCTGTTCAGGTAGTTTTGCTTTGTTTTCTTACCATAACTGAATGGATATTTAAATTGTGGGTGATGAGTAATATTTAAAATATGAAAGCAAGCCATGAGCATCTAATGGCACAAGCTCGTGCCTATAATCACTCATCAGCCTTAATGGTAAACTCTAAGGTAAAAAGGTGTTTAGAATTAAAAAAAGAAATCAATCCAGGCAAGAGTCCTCAGTATTCTCTCTAATCAGTTGTCAAGTCACACCAATATTTACCTTGTTATTTTTCGCTTTATCTATTCCCACTAAAGGGTAGACTTCAATTCTTTCTCACTTGACCCATTTGAAGAGAATCCTAATGCATCTATTTGACCACCTACTTCAAATGTAAACTTGTCCTAGATACTGAATGCTTCAGATTAACCTTCCAATGTAAAACTCTGAGAATGTAGCTCTTCTATTTAATAATTTAAACTTTCAAAGACCTTGCATTGCTTCCAAATAAAGTCTAAACTTCATAGCCTAAAACAAAGATTTCTACTTTTTTTTTTTTAAATCACCTTACCTCATACTTTTCTCTTGGTGAACCAAATCATTGTCAGTTCCCTGATCTATGGTGCCAAGATTCATTTATAACAGTCTCTTGAAATTAAATTCACTGTTGAGGACCAGCTTAAGAGTTGCTGTTATGAAACCCGTCCTCATCCAGTCAAGACGAACTGCCATCAGCTTTGACAACTCCCGATATCTCTCATCATTCCTTATATTTAACCTTGTACTATAATGTGGACATGGTCTATTTCTTCAGTTAGACTGCAAGGTCTATGAAGGAAAGGTTTCTCAGTATGTTATGTAAGGTGGATAGCTCAATATGCATTGAATACATAGATGATGTTCTATCCTATGTGCCTTTATATCAGTAATGATTTTTAAAAATTTACCTCTGATGCTTGATACTTAACTTTTCATGGAGGAGTGTATGCAATAGAGAATTGAAAGTCAATAATTTGATATCGCTGTTGATATGGCATGTCTGATAATAAAAAGCTTAAAGAGGCCAAGCAAGTATCAAATATATGAAGTGTTACTCAGGTGGATGGAACTGGAGCCTATTATCCAGAGTGAAGTAAGCCAGAAGGAAAAACAACAATACAGTATACTAACGCATATATATGGAATTTAGAAAGATGGTAATGAGAAGCCTGTATGCGAGACAGCAAAAGAAATGCAGATGTATAGAACAGTCTTGTGGACTCTGTGGAAGAGGACAAGGATGGGATGATATGGGAGAACGGCATTGAAACATGTTAATTATCATATGTGAAATCAATTGCCAGCCCAGGTTTGATGCTCAGGGCTGGTGCACCGGGATGACCCAGAGAGGGGGAATTGGGAGGGAGGAGAGAGGGGGGTTCTGGAGGGGGAACATATGTATACCCATGGCGGATTCATGTCAATGTATGGCAAAACCAACACAATAAAGTAAAGAAAATAAAAACAAACAAATATATGATTTGGATAGTATGTGGAAAAAATTGGCAATGGTGGGCACTGTGATAAATTAGACAATGCATACCGTGTTCTGAGTAGGGTAAGCAGCCAGGCCACTTGACTTGGGATTGAAGGTCAAGAGATGATCCATTTTATTTCAAGAGATATACAAAGTCTGGACTCATGAGAAACTTTTTCTTTTTTTGGCTGGGCTTCAAGTCATGTGGGATCTTAGTTTCCCGACCAGGGATTGAACCCATGCTCCCTGCAGTGGTACTGTGGAGTCTTAACCACTGGACTGCCAGGGAAATCAAATCATACACATTTGCCAAGGCTGGATCTGGCCTCTACGGTATCACTAATATGTGACCTCTGGTTTATGGCTTCTTCTTATGGTGATTAATCCAATCAAAACACAAATCAATGGCTGTGGCTGCCCTGACAAGATGAAGTACCTCCTGACATGACATATGGAATTTTATTTTGTTATCATGTGAGAAGTAAACTGTGATACTTCTGTTTATCAATTTAAAAAATATATATGTTTAAAAATGTATTTTATTTTACAATCTTTTCTACTGGGTCACATTAAAGGAAAAGTCACTAAAGTTCTGTGATTCAATTCTTAACCTATAAGACAGGGATGACAAAGGTAATTTTCACATTACTATACTGCTATCAACATGAGGGGCTTCCCAGGTGGCTTAGTGGCAAAGAATCTGCTTGCTAAGCAGGAGACATGGGTTCATGTCCTGGGTGGGGAAGATTCCCTGGAGAAGGAAATGGCAACCCAGTCTAGTATCCTTATCTGGGAACTCCCATGGACAGAAGAGCCTGGCAGGTTACACTCCATGGGGTCGCAAAGAGTCAAGACACCACTGAGCATGCACACACATATCAACATGAGACACTGATCCAATTCTATATTGGAAGGCACATTCAAGACTGCAGCAGGGGGACTTCCTTGGTGGTCCAGTGGTTAAGATTCTGTGCTTCCATTGCAGGCGGCTCAGGTTAGGTCCCTGATTGGGGAACTAAGATTCCATAAGCCGTGCATCCCAAAAAAAAAAAAAAAGAATGCAATGGGAAGTCCCAGAAGCCTTCTTGGCTTCAATTTAACTCTAGGAGATTAGAATTGTCCCTGAAATCTCCCCAGATGGGGAAACAACTAGGAAAATTAAGACCAGATTACTTTCATAATTTCACTACAGGGAGAACCTGTATATTTTGAATGTACCCTAAGATACTTGTAGAAATAGTCTAGTCTTCAAAGGAGGGTCTAAACCAAAGGTAATTTTGGAATAAGGTTGGAAGGAAGAAACTCTTTCAGTCTGTAGTTCACAGTCTTCACTACTTTCTACATCACTAAAATGAACTGAACAATTTTCTTACCCTAGTTTAATAAATATTTAACTGTAACTAGAGTTCCAATACAGGCAGGCAAACCTATTTATTCTTAGTTTTATAGAAGAATTTATACCAGTACCACTTAGTAAAAAAGTTAAACACACACACAGTCTCTCTCTCTCTTTTCAATGGATAAGAGCAAAGAAACCTTGACCCTACCTTGATACTCACAATAGGAGAACATACACTTTTTCTCTGAACATGAGAGATTTGAGAATAAAAATATCAATCTGAGTACTCAAACTGTATGGAAAAGATTTCTAGAGTTTTCTTTATATCATCTTAAACCAGGTCAGGAATGGTCTTTTCTCACTTCAGTTAAAGATGCATAAGACAGGACAATACTCTCTTTGCCAGGCAGTTACAGGTATATACCCTCACCTCCTCTGAACAGGAATATAGGTTATTCAAAGGGGCTGCAGGAGTCTGGGCTCATAGATTAATTTTAGGTAGTAGTCGCCTTTAGTATTCAATCTCATGCTTTTTAAAAATGCAGCTCAAATGCTGGACTTAGTAGCCTTTCTTACTCAAGACAACACTTACAAAAAAGAAAAAAGGAACTTAGCTTTAGGCATATATGAAGAGTGTCCCCTCAAACTAAAGAAAGAGAATGCAAGCTACTTGTTAGAAAATAGTCCAAAGGGACTTCCCTGGTCGTCCAGTGGTTAAAACTCTGTGCTTCTACTGCAGAAGGTGTGGGTACGATTCCTGCTTGAGGAACTAACATGCCATGTAGTGAGGCCAAAAATATGTCCCCCAAAAGAACCAAACTAGTTCGTGTCTGTAACTTTTAGTTCCATTCAAATGGAACTAATGGTATATGGATACATGGCAATCCTAAATTAAGCAGAGGTTTGAATATGAATAGTGGAAAAGTTTGTTCTGTTCTGACTCAGAATGAAACAAGAGATCTATTCTAGGTACAAAGGTCTCCAAGCCCTCACCCAGTGTCCTTTCTGGGGCTTCCTGGAAAGGTCATTAAATCTCCAAGGAGTGTATGGGACAAGCTCATTAGTTACTCCATGCACCAAGGGCAGAGGTGGAATAAAGCCAACCTTGGCTCTGTTGATGCCGCTCCTAGGTTAGCAGGTTAATGTTTAAAAATAAAAAAGGAAAGGATCAACAGAAGAAAAAAATAAGGTCCCAACAATTTCATAAAATGAATGAAATTTCATTTCATGTAGATTAACCACATTTTAAAAAATTTTCCAGAAATCCACCTATTAACATTTAAAGGAGAACATTTAGTATGTTTAATACCTTAATTAATATCTTAGGGAATAGCTTTAAAAATCTAATAATATACCTAGGAGAGCCAGGGTATGAAATAAGGCCAGAAATGATTGGCTGGGACAGCTTATGGGCACTTTCAGGGTCAGATGTTTTCAAAGTGGCTTTACTGTTTTGAAGTGGTATAAATTCTTAAAATTTTAATTGTACGTGCCTAATCTGATTCTAAATTGAGTATCAATTACTTTTGGATTATAGGTTACCTTATATTAAATATTTGGCTATATTTATGCTCTCAGTTATAATGTATGATAACCAATGTACCTAGATACATGTAAAACAATATCAATCCGTAGCTTTCTTAAATGTCCACAGCTCCAGTGGTCAAGCCTTTCATTTAAATTAATCTAGTATATTATTTTAAGTTATATTTACAGTCATTAAGATTTCTACAATCTGGCTAAGTATAGGCACTTCATTAAAAAATGATTAAATGAAGGTACAGGTTTATCAGATACAGTCACAATATAAAATCAGAAGTATCCTGATACAGTCACTTCTAAGGAGATGAAATATATACTGAAGAACTATTATTTGGGGATTGATTTTTTTTATTAGTGTGGGAGTGTGGTAAGAGTAATACCTGCTTTGGGTTTTTAAGTAAATACCTCCAAAATGCAGCATAGGATCCATAATAGTGAAATACTCAAGAAGTTAATAAGGAACGAATTCTGGAGTATGTCAAGAAAAATTTCACTTCCATTCTGTCTGCCACGAAAAAGACTAACTATAAACATTGAAACACAGATATCCTAAATAAAATGATTTTATTGCAGAGAAATTTTATTTGATAACCATGTCATTTTGGCTTTGGTAATTCAATACTAGTTATACCAAATTTAGATAAACTTGAGGAAAATGATAAAGGACTTAAGTATGAAATAATGGATTCTTCTCTCACAGAAGAAGATATTGTGGATTACATACCCATTTGAAAAGATGCAATACATGGAAAAACATGAGATGCAATTTGAAGTACTGAGTGCTACCTAGGTATTTTTGCCCCTGTCAAAAATGGATGTTGAAGCTAATGAAGTCTCTAGACCTAACTACCACCTATAGGAAATGTGGGGGATACTTGAACATGTTAATGATAAATCTGACAAAACAAATGACTCAGTTTCTTTAACAAATGATATTTTTTTTAAAAAAAAGAGTCAGAGGGAATTGTTAAAACTTAAAAGACATACTATCCAACTGAAACCAATTGTAAAAAAGAAAAAAAAAAACCAGGGAAGAGTGAATACCAATTAGATATTAGGAATTATTGTTAACTTTGTTAGGTGTGATAATAGTACTGTGCATGTCTAAAAGGTCATCATCTATTACAGATATGCTGAAGTTTATGAATGAAATCACAGGATACCTGGAATGTACTTTAAAATATTTCCTTTAAAGGTGGATAGGCTGGATGAAAAAATTGGCAAAGTGTTGATACTTGCTGAAGCTGGGAGAAGGATGCATGAGGTTTTATTTACATTACTCTCTTTCTTTTTGGCTGCACTGCATGACATGCAGGATCTTAGTTTCCTCAACAGGGATTCATCCTACATCCTCGGCAGTGAAAACATGGAGTCCTAGCCACTGGACCTCCAGGGAATTCCCTATACTACTTTTTTGACATTTATTTATGTGGGAAACGTTTTTACAATTAAAAAAGCTCTTAAAAATGGGTTAGAGGGACTTCCTTGGTGTTCAGTGGCTAAGACTCCAAGCTCCCAATGAAGGGGGCCTGAGTTTAGTCTCTGGTGGGGAAACTAGATCCCACATGCTGCAACTGAGTTTGCATGCAGCAACTAAAGATATTGTGTCCACAACTAAGACCCGGTGTGCCAAACAAATAAAAATTAATCTTGAATAACAGGTTATATGGAAGATTACATATAAAAAAATTTAAACCAGTTCTTACTACTTTGCCACTTTGCACATGGTACTTTAATAAAATTATTTTTAATAATTCATCATATTTCTTAACCCCAGTAGATGTGTAAAAGTACCCAGGCATTTATTGATTTAAAAATGTAGTCTGTGAGTATAATTTGCACTTTCCAACACTTTCAATAATTTGGGTCCCCAGGGTTTTGTATTAAGAATTGGGAGACTGATTTTTCAGAGGTGGAAGAGCTAAAAATACATTTGGCAGCTTCTGAAAGTAAACTTGCTTCACCCTGTTGCCTACTACACAGAACAACAGATCTGACTTCAGGAAGTATTTTTGGACATCAAGATGATTTTTCTCTGGACACCTGCCACACAAAAAAACCCCTATCCCAAATAGCTTTGGACATGCTACCATTCACATAGCACAAGGGTATTTAATTATTGGAATTTAGTTAATTGGTTATGTTTGAGCTTGAATGCTGACTAAGCACAAGTGTTCTCTAAATGCTGAAAGAATTAGATCCTAGAGTTCTGAAAATCAAAGATGAAATTCGTTAGAAGTTCAACAACAAAATATAATAGACAAAACATATATATCACTATCTAAGTTACCAAGAAGGATGTTTATTCGTTTAGGCCTATTATTACTTTACTGATTTGTTTTAAGGAAGTTAGAACAAAATAAATCTATAACATGATCTAAGAATTAACGAATGGCAAGGACTGCTGCTTGCAGTCCTTATTATATCATCCTGAGAAAATATACATACCTCTAACTGGGAAGCTTAACTGCTGCAAAGTTGATGCACTTATACAGTAACCAATTTGGGGCTCATAGGTGATGGTATCCAGACATTCATTCCAGTCTTGTACATTGGTAACAGGACAATCCTGTAGATGGGTGACAAGGTCTCCCACAAAAAGGCCTCTGGGTCCAATTGCAGGTGAGTCCTTGGTAAGAGGGCAGAACCAAATCACAAAATGTGTGAAGACAAGCTATGATTAATCTGAGCAAATAAAAAAGACACTGAATTAAGTAGAAAGTTTTGAATAATGCAAAAATAATCCAGCTTTGAATCCACGATGTATAGTCTAGAAAAATAACAAAATAAAACCCAACAATTATACTTTTCATACTTCACTAAGATTTTGAATTTTTTGCAACCGAAAAAACAAACAAACCTCACTCACCAACAGTTAAGATTAAAATGATAGTTTTTCCCAAGCTGCTAATTAAAATTTTGTGTGAAAGTGGTTACCAGAATGCCTTCATTTTCCTGTATCACCAATGGAGAAAATGATAAGACAAGTCCTTATCTAAACACATTCCCAAATATGCAGACAATACTGTCAGCACAGTGAGTATATTAGTATGTGAGTCAGTAGCTCACAAAGGTAATTTTTCTCTTCTCAAAGTGTGAAGAGACTTGATACCATCATAGTACTCTAAGGGAGTGAAAGACAGAGTTGAAGACATTAATAGCTTAAAACTCCCATGAAATGTTCTGGCTGGCTAGCTTAGGTTTCATCTTTCTTACTTCTTAGGAGTAAAGACATTTGACTCAAAAGCAGAATTATAAAACAAACAGTAAAGGTAAATGATGTATTTTATCAACAAACTACAGGTAGAAAATCTTTATGTCATTCTTGTAACTCAGAACAGAAACAATTTTCAGTATTTTAAAAGACCCAGTGTGTTTCACGAAACTATTTCTTCCATTTGAAAGGATTAGTCATTTCCCTCGGAGAAATTGAACATTCTGTACGAGAGGAATTTGAATAAAAGTTCCTGACATAAAATGCTAAGTGTTACTTCACAAAATCTGGTGGAATATCTAGACAATCTTATCATTTACCTCAGCAACTTCAGTGATAAGCACCCCAACTCCAGTGTAGTAAAACGGCAAGAGAATTACAGGAAGGAGAATAAGAGCTAAAATACCCAGGAGTGCAAGGATGAAATTATGCCAGATACCTGAAAAGACGGAACAAAAGAGTTAAGTTCAACCAGGGGCAGGGTGGTTGTTATTTCATTACACCTAGGCATTCTGATATATTAGGAAAGTCATCAGAAGAAGCTCTGAGGCAGATAGATCAATTTATTAGTACAGAAGACATGTTAAGTTACAGGCTTCTTTCATTTCAAATATTGAAACCTAAAATGACTATGTTAATACAACACTAGGAAGACCACATTCTAGTATGATTCAACACTATTAGAGTCTACATTCTCTCTCAATATATATACAGCTATTATATATGTAAAGGGGTGTGTATGTGTATATAGTGAATAGAGTATCTTCTACTTACCATAGCTTTTTTTCAGAAAATGTTACGTATTCATTTAAACATACTTGTGATCTTTGAAAGGAACTTCAGAGCTATCAAATAAAAGTTATGATGCAGTAAAAAAATTCTTGCTGAACTGGGGTATGTATCTTACATCAAGACTATAAACTATCTTCACCATCTCTATAGAGATAGTTAGGTGAATTGAGTGTTGTGCTGGAGCCTGCTCCTACCAGCTTGTCACAGCTGACTGGGCCTCTTTAACCAATTCCTCTGCCAGGAACCTCAGGTTGGTGCCTTCAAATTGGCCATGGTGGGAGTATTTATACCACAGACAGGAGTTAATGCTGTGTATCAGAGCTCTTCACCCCTTCCTCCAAAGCTATATGCTAAACATTCACTAGCATACCACCAGATAACAGCCCCTCCCGTACCAATCCTTCCTCTTTAGTACAGTTTTCCTTATGGGGCAGGGTGGAGAAAATACCATCTCTCTGGGCTGTTATTCTTAGGTGTGCAGGTCTTGCCCCTTAAAATACAGGATATATATCATATATATGTCACTGAGACAACCAATGTCCCCCACCCCACACATTTCAAACATCCCTAGGAGGCTGACAGCACCAGTGTCCTGTAATGACAGAAATGTAGCCATCGCCCAGATCTAAGGAGACTGTGGCCATGTGACTGTACTTCAGTGAAAGGATGTGAGCAGAGGTGACGGGGACTGTCTTACTGGCTGGAATGTAGCTATAATGGAGCTAAACTTGAGTCTTCAACATAGAAGCTCCACGCTGGAAATCGTAAAGCTAAGACAGAAAGCGCTTCAGTCCTCCAGATCATTGAATTACCATTATCAGCACTGAACTACTTACATTTCTAATGTTTTATGAGTGTTCAAGTCACTGCTATTTTTAGGTATTACAGCAGCCAGATTTCTAGCTAATAATATATGCTTCATGTACCATGACATTGCAAGATGTTCCTCTAGTCCAAGACATAATTGGATAAACAATCTTTTCTGTTCTACACACAGAAAGATCTTTTAAAAACACCAATGGTATCAAGCTCTTTATCTGAAACTGTATTTTGCTTTTTCATTTATACACTTTTGACTTTTCCCTTATCTGCACATTCATATCTAACCCATTCCTTATATCCACTACAGAGTAATCTATTTTTTAAAAAACATTGACTTATCCCTACTAATGATCACTTAGGCTGTCTTAACTTTTTCATATAGTGTTGCAATAACTTTGCTCATGATGTTATGCATCTGATTAAGACCACATCTCTGAAGGTATGGACAATTATACAAAAATGGAATTGTTGGGTCAAAAATATATGCATTAAAGTTAATCTCCAAGTCTGCATTATATTCTTAAAATTGTCATATTTCCTCACCCTCTAAACAACACTGGATGCTATCATAATTTTAGACTGCCATCTGCCAGGTGAAAAGCAAAATCTTTGATTTCTACTTCTTTAAATATGAATGTTTGTACATTTTTCATGATTATTAAATGGTTATATTTTTGTCTCAGAATTGCTTACTTTTATTCATTGTCAGTTTGCATTTTTTGAATTTTTTAAAACCAATTTATATGTATTATTATTTGTAATACATACATTGAGGAATTTGGTCTTCTATGTGAGTTATTTTGATCATTTCCTCCAGTTTGCTCAGCTAGGTTTATAGTTTTGCCTAGGCATATATTTTATTTATTATTATTTTTTTTAATTTTCTTTACTTTATTGTGTTGGTTTTGCCATACAATGATGAAACCGCCATGGGTTTACATATGCTCCCCCTCCAGAACCCTCCTCCCTCCCAATTCCCTCCCTCTGGGTCATCTCGGTGCACCAGCCCTGAGCATCAACCCTGGGCTGGCGATTGATTTCACATATGATAATTAACGTGTTTCAATGCCATTCTCCCATATCATCCCACCCTTATATTTTAAATTTTGATATGGTCAAATGGCTCCTTTGTATTAAGTTTTTCCCAGTTCAAGATTGTAGAAGATCTGTTTTCTTGTATTGCTTTCATGGCATCATTTAAAAAACAAAATTAAGACCAAAAACAAAAATCAAAATACCCCTCCGATTCTTTGACCCATTGTAATTTACTCTAGTGACGCTAATTTAGGAATATAGCTATTCCACCCCTCCCACTACCCCACACCCTGTTGCTAGTCCCACAACAATTTCACAAAATCCATCCCCACTGATTAGATTTGCCACTACTAACGTGCTATATTCAGGTTTCTCCTCAACTACTCACGATGTACAGTCCAACAGAACTGCCTAAATGTTGTACCCTACCTTTTCTTTATCAGGATGACCCCACCACACAACCCTGGCTCTTCTCATCCAAGCAACAGTCAGAGGGGCACACAGCAGCACTGACTGACTCTCTGGGGAGACTCCTATCTCTTACCAGGGATGCAGCTGGTACCAGACCACCCTGCTAGATTTCAAATTTGCCAATGATGGCTAAGTTGCAATATGGGTACCTTTATTTCCTTTATGTAAACAACCTCTTGTTCATTAACGATTTGCTTTTCAGTGCACCAAATGAATTTTTGTTACCCTTTTTACTTTCTCTGGAGCAAGGTTTCTCAACAGTGGCACTACTGGCACTTTGGGCCAGATAATTCTTTGTTGTGGGGGATTGACCTGTGCATTGTAAAATGTTTAGCAGCAACCCTGGCCTCTACCCACCTGCCAGATGCCACTAGCACCCTCCCCATTTTCTCTATTTTCTAGCTACAATATTTATAAAGACAAGTTTTTTTCTTTAGAACAGGTATTTTATTTTTTGCTTTGTCTATTATAAAGGATTTATAAATCAAATGTTAAAAGTCAATGAATACACAATATAATTTTACAGCTGAGCACCACTCCCTAACTGAACAGGCAAAGAAAGGACTAAACAACAGCATCTGGCAGTATTTGGGGTGGGTGTGGGGGTAACACTAAAACAGGTTTAAATTGACTACTACAACTTATCTAATATTCAAAACTACTAATTCAACATAGTTAAAACACTGTTATGTAAAATGCGTTAACTTCAAAGAGTACAACCAATATTAAGATAGCAAACAAAACCTATATATATATATATATAGATATATAATTTTACAGCTGAGCACCACTCCCTAACTGAACAGGCAAAGAAAGGACTAAACAACAGCATCTGGCAGTATTTGGGGTGGGTGTGGGGGTAACACTAAAACAGGTTTAAATTGACTACTACAACTTATCTAATATTCAAAACTACTAATTCAACATAGTTAAAACACTGTTATGTAAAATGCGTTAACTTCAAAGAGTACAACCAATATTAAGATAGCAAACAAAACCTATATATATATATATAGATATATATTTTAAACAGTAAAATGTTATATATACATGTAGCTGTTAACTCTTAGAAAACTTGCAAGCAAAGTCATGTACTTCTAGAAAAACTATACACAGAACTACTAAACATATTTTTTTAGAACTACTAAACATATTCTTAAAAAGTATAAACATGAACATTTAGAAAATACAGAACTTCAAAAATTGAAACAACAGGCAAAACTTCATTTTTAAAGGAATGTGAAAAGTCCCATTTTGATCACAGTTGGATAAAGAACAGTCTTTTTTTTTTAAAGAACAGTCTTCTGATGTGAGATTCACGATCATGCATTACAAAATCATATTTTTCAAATGGTATTACAGAACAAGATAAAACTCCAGAACAAGACAAAACTTCTTAACAATGCTATATGAAGAACTACTTTTTTTGGTCTTTTTTGTCTTTTTTTTAACCTTTTAATTTTAATAAATCTGTCAAAACTTAACCCTTAGATATACTGGAGTCAGTTACAAAATTCTTTTCTAGAAACCGTATTTGAAAGAGAATATTCATTTTCAATTACACAACTGGAAGATGCCTTCTGAGCCTGAGAAGAGTCTTCCCTTCTTTTTACTCGCTATTTTTATTCCTAGTATGTGTTAAGATATGAGATTTCAGGTTAGTTGACTGAGCAAACCTTTTATTGCAAGAATCGAAAGGGCACACGTAGGGCCTATCTCCGGTATGGATTCGCATGTGCGTACGCAGGTTGAAATCTAGAGAAAAGCGTTTTTTGCAGCCTTCAAAGGAGCACTGAAACGGCTTCTCTCCGGTATGCACTAGTTGATGCCGTTTCAGTTTTGAGCTCTCAACAAAAGCTTTGCCACATTCTGCACAGATGTGAACTCTGGGACCATGGATGTGCATATGTTTTCGCAAAGCAGAGTTATCCCTGAACATCTTCAAGCAGCCTGGGTGAGGGCAAGCTACTGTTCTCGGCACATCATCTTTGGGTTTTTTAGGTTTCATTTTAGTAAATTCGGCCAGTTGTTTGGGATCTGAGAGATCAATGCTAGGAATTCCCTCAGGAGGCAGTTTCTTACCCCTCAAGTACTCTGAATAGTCAGGACTTGAGTTCTCAGTCTCTTCTGTCTCAGGGTCTTTCTTATCGGTTGTGGACCACATGCTGACAGAGAACTGACCCTCTAGGGTTTGGATCTGCACCTGCTTCTGCTCCCACTTCTTGGAGCCTGCCTCAGAGCTGCTTCCCGCCTCAGAGCCATTTCTCGCCATGGCCTTACGGCCCGGGGACCCCTCCTTACCCTTGGATTTCTTGCTGTGGCCGCTGGGATTCCTGGCGCTGTCGCAGGCTGAGGAAGACGAGGAGCCTGTCAGAAAAGAGAAGGTATGCTCGAAGTAATTGTCGTCGTCGCCGTCGTCTTCGTCGTCAATCCCTGGGATGACAATCTGGTCGCTGGCCTGAAGGCTCTCGAGCTCGCAGCAGGTCACCACCTCCTCCTGCGTCTGTACCGTGATCATTTCCTGGTCGTCTTCTCCGTGGGTTGGGTTGTTTGTGAAGAGAGGCTGCAGCGCAATCAGCGGTGGATGGTGGTGGCCGCCATGGAACCAATCGCCGGTGACATCCTCGTATTCCTCAAGCGCCTCCTTTCCCATGGTCTCCACAGAAACAGTCTCCTCAGGGCGGGTCCCCTCATAGGCCATTTCCTCAGTGACAGGCTCCACCTGCACCTGGTGGAGTCCCACAATCTCTGGATATAAGTCCAGGTCGTCTGTGAAGTAGAATGGCTCGTGGGAATCCATGGCTGAGGGCTCTTCAGAGGCTAATCAGTGGATAGCTGACAAAAAGACCGCGGAGAAAAAAAAGGCCAGAAGGAAAAACCGAGAGCTTTGCAAGAACGTGTGCGCGGTTGCAGAGCACAATGCGGAAGGCGCGCAACTGCGTCTGGGTGGGCACCACGCATGCGCTTTGGGACACCTTGCACATGCGCTTCTAAGTTGAGGCGCCCCACAGCGGTACGTGCCCACAGTCCAGTACGTGCTCACAGCTGTACGCTCGCACATGCGCCATCCTCCCGCCCCAATACCCATGCTGCTTAGCATGCTAAGATAGTGTTTGATTATACTAACCAGGCTCTGCATAATTTTGTTACCCCACCACCTGTATGAGTATGGCGGGGGTGGGAGGGGAGAAGACCTATCCTTTTCTAGTATTTATGCTTTTTTTATTTAATTGCACTGACCCACATTTATAGACCATTTAATAGTATCAGTGATAGTGGGAATGCCTCTTTTCCTTTAATACAAGGTGCTGGGCCATAGACTAGCTCTGGTCCATCACTTGCATTACCATTTGAACCATATCCACCCCTCAACCCCTGGTTTTTGTCTTCCAAAACTGGTCCCTGGTTCCCAAAAGGGTGGGGACTAGTGCTTTAATAGAAATGCTTCTAAG
The DNA here is from genome assembly GCA_007570785.1 of Antilocapra americana. Classification (NCBI taxonomy): domain Eukaryota; kingdom Metazoa; phylum Chordata; class Mammalia; order Artiodactyla; family Antilocapridae; genus Antilocapra; species Antilocapra americana. Next base: position 545,884 of record ML662331.1, on the reverse strand, counting down.
TTTTATATCATTAGTAAATATCCAACTATTTCCACTTTTACTAAAAAGTAAAAGTGTTTTTGTTTTTTAAGCATTAATGGATGTTGAATTTTGTTAAATACCCATTTCAATATCTGCTGAGGTGGTATTTTTCCCTTAAGGGTAACCAGTGTTTACCACATTCACATATAATATTTCCTAATGTTAAGCCATCTTTGTGTTGTTTAGATACACCTACTGTCTATAGAATTTTTTTGTGTGCTTTACAGGATACACCAGTGTTAGTACACCGACTTTAAAAAAATTTTTGGTTTCCTTCTATATGTAATCTGGAAAGTTTATGCTAAATTGGAATTGAAAAGAAAAATTTTTTTCTTCAAGATTTTAAATAATTTTACCTACTGAACTTTCAGGACCATTCTTCAACTTCCTTAATTTCTACTGTGGTAATCATCCTATTCATAATTTTTTTTCCCTATCTCCACTGGGGTTAATGCAGGCTATTTAAAAAATAATTATTCAGGTTTGTAAAAATTTTCTGCAGAGATGAACAAAGAACACTTTTATAATTGTTTAAAATTTCTCTGTATCAGTTGTCATTCCCCAATTTGATTGCTAATTCTGTCTATAAATGTTTTCTCCATTGCTTAATCTTTTTTTGTTCTTCCAAGAACTCTTGAATTTAACAGTTTTTTTCCTAGTTTATTACACTTTTTGTGTATTTTCCTACTGATTATGGGGCTTCCCTAGTGGCTCAGATGGTAAAGAATCTGCCTGCAATGCGGGAGACCGGGGTTTGATCCCTGGGTTGGGAAGATCACCAGGAGAAGGGAATGGCTACCCACTGCAGTATTCTTAGCAGACAGAGGTCTGTCTGGTCAAAGCTATGGTTTTTCCAGTAGTCATGTATGAATGTGAGAGTTGGACCATAAAGAAAGCTGAGCACTGAAGAACTGATGCTTTTGAACTGTGGTGCTGGAGAAGACTCTTGAGAGTACCTTGGACTGCAAGGAGATCCAACAAGTCCATCCTAAAGGAGATCAGTCCTGAATATTCATTGGAAGGACTGATGCTGAAGCTCCAATACTTCGGCCACCTGAGGCGAATAACTGACTCACTGGGAAAGAAAAGCTATGACCTACTTAGACAGCACAGTAAAAAACAGAGACAATATTTTGCCGACAAAGGTCTGTCTGGTCAAAGATATGGTTTTTCCAGTAATCATGTATGGATGTGAGAGTTGGACTATAAAGAAAGCTGAGTGCCGAAGAATTGATGCTTTTGAACTGTGGTGTTGGAGAAGACTCTTGAGAATCCCTTGGTCCCATCACTTCATGGCAAATAGATGGAGAAACAATGGAAACAGTAACAGACTTTATTTTCCTGGGCTCCAAAATCACTGCAGATGGTGACTGCAGCCATGAAATTAAAAGACACTCGCTCCTTGGATTGCAAGGAGATTAAACCAGTTCATCTTAAAGGAAGTCAGTCCTGAATATTCATTGGAAGGATTGATGCTGAAGCTGAAACTCCAATACTTTGGCCACCTGATGCAAAGAACTGACTCACTGGAAAAGATTGAAAGATTGAAGGCAGGAGGAGAAGGGGATGACAGGATGAGATGGTTGGATGGCATCACTGACTTGATGGACATGAGTTTGAACAGGCTCTGGGAGTTGGTGATGGGCAGGGAAGCCTGGCGTGCTGCAGTCCATGGGGTCGCAAAGAGTTGGACAGGACTGACCGACTGTACCTATCTATACCAACTATATCAATTCTTAGCTATTTTATAGTTCTTTTCTCATTTCTTTAGTTGACTGCTTAACTGATTTACTTTGATTTCTTATTTCATAGTAATTGCCTAAGATAGTGACTTTTCATTTTAGCAACACTTTACACATTACTTCATTACCATTTTAAAAAATACTGCAATTATGATTTTGAATTTAACTGGCCAATTTTTATTAGTTTCCTGGGCACTTGAAAATAAACTGTCATGGCATAGGGTTTGACATAACTATTGACTTTTAGTAATCAGAGCTTCAATGATAAGACTTTTTCATATATAACTGCCATTTGTTGAGAAAAGCCTGCTTTATTACATTTGTGTTTTTTCCTTGTACTTTTCTCCGTTATTGTTTTGATGATTTGTTTCTTTACTCAGTAAGACTCATGATTACATTTTCATCATGGATTATACTCCTTACGATTATTTAGTTACCTCCTGTGTCTACTTCAGTGCTTTAGCTATATTTTCATGGTATGTTCTGCTCATTTTACTTTCAATCTTTTAAAAATAATTCATGTTAAAAAACAGGAAAAAAAATGGAGTGTAAATTATTTTGTTCTACTACTTTGAACTTAAAAGTCTTAGAATCTGAGTTTATCAACCAGAAAGTGAGATGCTTTCATTTGTGATGTGAGTACTTTCCATAAAACTACTAATAACACATAGATATATAAAGAAATTTAAATCTTTTACCTGCACAAAATATCCTTAGCTGCTGGACTGGTGATATAAGTTGCAAATGAGTGGTGAACAGATCAACAAATGCTCCAGGATAAATAATGAAGAGAAAAATCCCGAAGCCATTAAATCGAACTTGTTCCCTAAAAAAATCACATAAGAAAAAGGAATTTACTACTAGTATCACATTTTTCAAATTAATAATGCATGTAATCATAAAAGTCCCCAATGTAATTCAAATTTTTGTTTAAAATACAAGTCTCTCTGGACAGACAAAAATTAAGTATGATATACATGTATATCATAATTTTATAATAGCATACAGATTTAGTTATCAGTGAAATTATGTTTTGTAAAACAGGGCATACTGAAACAGACTTATTTCAAAATTTTTAGAACCCAATATGCTGAGCAAATAAAATTAGTCACAAATACAAAGCAATAGTATTTCTATGAGAACGTAAAAAACAAAAACATTTTTATGGTGTACTCTGA
>ML662331.1:519597-539623 GCA_007570785.1 Antilocapra americana | reverse complement strand
AACAGTGTAAGAGGGTTCCCTTTTCTCCACATCCTCTCCAGCATTTATTGCTTGTATATTTTTGGATTGCAGCCATTCTGACTGGTGTAAAGTGATACCTCATTGTGGTTTTGATTTGCATTTCTCTGATAATGAGTGATGTTGAGCATCTTTTCATGTTTGTTAGCCATTTTTATGTCTTCTTTGGAGAAATGTCTGTTAAGTTCTTTGGCCCACTTTTTGATCGGGTCATTTATTTTCCTAGAATGGATCTGCAGGAGTTGCTTGTCTCTACTTTTTAATATGCTGTCTAGGTTGGTCATAACTTTTCTTCCAAGGAGCGTCTTTTAATTTTATGGCTGCAGTCAACATCTGCAGTGATTCTGGAGCCCCCCAAAATAAAGTCTATCACTGCTTCCATTGTTTCCCCATCTATTTGCCATGAAGTGATGGGACTGGATGCTATGATCTTCGTTTTTTGAATGTTGAGTTTTAAGCCAGTTTTTTTACTCTCCTCTTTCACTTTTATCAAGAGGCTCTTTAGTTCTTCTTTGCTTTCTGCCATAAGGGTGATATCATCTGCATATCTGAGGTTATTGATATTTCTCCCTGCAGTCTTGATTCCAGCTTGTGAATCATCCACCCTGGCATTTCTCATGATGTACTCTGCATATAAGTTAAATAAGCAGGGTGATAATATACAGCCCTGACGTACTGCTTTCCCAATTTGCAACCAGTCCATTTTCCTACGCCCAGTTCTGTTGGTTCTTGACCGTCACACAGATTTCATCTTTTCAAGAATTTTCCACAGTTCGTTGTGATCCACACAGTCAAAGGCTTTGGTGTAGTCAATGAAGCAGAAGTAGATGTTTTTCTGGGACTGTCTCGCTTTTTCTATTATCCAATGGATGTTGGCAATTTGATCTCTGGTTCCTCTGCCTTTTCTAAATCTAGCTTGAATATCTGAAAGTTCTTGGTTCACGTACTATTGAAGTCTGGCTTGGAGAATTTTGAGCATTACTTTGCTAGCGTGTGAGATGAGTGCAACTGTGCAGTAGTTTCAACATTTTTTGGCATTGCTTTTCTTTGGGATTGGAATGAAAACTGACCTTTTCCAGTCCTGTGGCCACTGCTGAGTTTTCCATATTTGCTGGCATATTGTTTGCAGCACTTTCACAGCATCATCTTTTAGGATTTGAAATAGTTCAACTGGAATTCTATCACCGCCACTAGCTTTGTCCGTAGTGATGCTTCCTAAGGCCCATTTGACTTCGGACTCCAGGATATCTGGCTCTAGGTGAGTGATCACATCATTGTGGTTATCTGCGTCATGAAGATCTTTTTTCGTATAGCTCTTCTGTGTATTCTTGCCACCTCTTCTTAATACCTCTGCTTCTGTTAGGTCCATACCATTTCTGTCCTTGATTGTGCCCATGTTTGCATGATAAGTTCCCTTGGTCTCTCCAAGTTTCTTGAAAAGATATCTAGACTTTTCCATTCTATTGTTTTCCTCTATTTCTTTGCACTGATCACTGAGGAAGGCTTTTTCTCTCCTTGCTATTCTTTGGAACTCTGCATTCAAATGGATGTATCTTTCCTTTTTTCCTTTGCCTTTCACTTCTATTCTTTTCTCAGCTTTTTGTAAGGGCTCCTCAGACAAGCATTTTGCCTTTTTGCATTTTTCTTGGGGATAGTCTTGATTCCTGCCTCCTGTACAATGTCATGAACCTCCGTCCATCAGGCACTCTGTCTATCAGATCTGATCCCTTGAATCTGTTTGTCACTTCCACTGTATAATTGTAAGTGGTTTGATTCAGGTCATACCTGAATGGTCTAGTGGTTTTCCCTACTTTCTTCAATTTAAGTCTGAATTTGGCAATAAGGAGTTCATGTTCTGAGCCACAGTCAGTTCTTGATCTTCTTTTTGCTGACTGTATAGAGCTTCTCCATGTTTAAAAACTATATTTTTATTATAAATATGGTTTTGAAATCTGCCCCTTTCACTTAATAGTATTACAAACATTTTCTCATGAATAGTTTCTGGTTCAATATGATTTTTAAAACCTGCATTGTATTCCATGGAGTAGACTGTTGGGCATTTCAATTGTTTTGAAATGTTTCTGCTCTTACAAAATACTGTGATAAACATATTTGGTCTTAGATACACAAATATCTTGGGGGATAAACTGACAGACAAGCACGGTTGATTCATATTCTGGGGACATATCAGGTGTGTCTGATGTTCTGGCTCCATTATACTATATAAGGAACCTTGAAGAAGTTTGGATTATTCCTCCAACATTTCAATTTCTACATCATTAATATGGAAATAACCATGTTATTTACACAAAAAGGTGATTCTGAGGATTGCAAGAGATAATCCTTATCTACCGTTTACATTATGCCTAACAGAGAGAGTAATAAAAACAATTATACTTAAAAAATTGTGATACAGATCAAACTGCTCTCCAAAAGCAGACCCTTCCATAATGTTGGGCAAACTCATTTTATTCAAATCTGCAATTTCAGAGGAATAAAAAGCATTCCATTATTTGATTTCTATTTCTTTGATAATTATTAAGCTGAACACCCATTCCCCTACTTTTTGACCACTGGGAAATCTTCTGTGAGTAGCCTACTCCTGACTTGTCAATTTTTTCCTCCTTAGAGTACTGTGTTTTCTTGTTGACTGTAAGATCACTTAAAATATCAATCATTTGTTTTCTGTGATTCATGCCACAGATGTAGTCCCAAGTCTTTTGCCTTTTTATTTTACTTTTAGTTTTTTATACATAAAAATTTTTATGTAGTCAAATATATCAGTAGTCATGGTTTTGCCATTAGTTTTATGCCATTAGTTTTGCCATTAGTTTTATGCACTTCTTTCTCATTCTGCGTTCCTATAAACAGAAACCTGCTTTTTCTCCTTTCAAGGTCTTTTATAATTTCACAGTTTAATTTTAATTCAATTACAATTTCTTTTCATGTATAACATAGGGATTTCACTTTGAAGCCTTTTTTAGTAACTGAAGGAGAGATTCCAACCATGCTGCTTGGACTGCTTTCTAAATTCATTGATTCTAAGAGTCCTTTCTCTAGTTAAGAAACTAGCTTTCATAGTTATCATTTTTAATGTACTCATAATATTACCCTGAATGACAATCTCATAATTTAAGCAATCCTCAATTACGTATTGTGGTTGTTTCCAATTCTTCTAAAGGTCAGGATAAAAAGTTTGATAAATACTACTTTTTCTATAATTTGGAAGTATTTCCCTAACCGAGAGTCCCAGAGGTGGAAGTAAATGGTAGGAGGATATATACATTTTTTATGATGCTCATTATTTGAAGTTCTCTCTACTCAGACCCTACTAAGCAACTCTTTCCAAGAACATCAGTTCAGTTTAATTGCTCAGTCTTGAACAACTCTTTGCGATCCCATGGACTGCAGCATACCATGCCTCCCTGTTCATCACCAACTCCCAGAGTTTACTCAAACTCACGTCCATTGAGTCGGTGATGCCATCCAACCATCTCATCCTGTTGTCTCCTTCTCCTCCTACTCTCAATCTTTCCCCAGCATCAGGGTCTTTTCAAATGAGTCAGCTCTTCACATCAGGTGGCCAAAGGATTGGGAGTTTCGGCTTCAACATCTGTCCTTCCAATGAACACTCAGGACTTATCTCCTTTAGGATGGACTGGTTTCATCTCCTTGCTGTCCAAGGGAATCTGAAGTCTTCTCTAATATCACAGTTCAAAAGCATCAATTCTTTTGCACTCAACTTTCTTTATGGTGCAACTCTCACATCCATACATGACTACAGGAGAAACTATAGCTTTGACTAGATGGACCTTTGTTGGTGAAGTAATGTCTCTGCTTTTTAATATGCTGTCTAGGGTGGTCATAACTTTTCTTCCAAGGAGCAAGTGTCTTTTACTTTCATGGCTGCAGTCACCATCTGCAGTGATTCTGGAGCCCTCAAGAAAGTTTCTCACTGTTTCCCCATCTACTTGCCATGAAGTGATGGGACCAGATGCCATGATCGTAGTTTTCTCAATGTTGAGTTTCAAGCCAACTTTTCCACTCTCCTCTTTCACTTTTATCAAGAGGTTCTTTAGTTCTTCTTCACTTTCTGTCCTAAGGGTGGTGTCATCTGCGTATCTGAGGTTATTGATATTTCTCCCAGCAATCTTGATTCCAGCTTCTGCTTCATCCAACCCAGCATATCTCATGATGCACTCTGCATATAAGTTAAATATGCAGGGTGACAATATACAGTCCTGATGTACTCCTTTCCAATTTGGAACCAGTCTGTTTCTACATGTCCAGTTTTTTTTTAGTTCTGGCCACTCTCCATTTGCCTTGAACCAGATGTGATCTCTTCCTCCCTACCTCACATGCCTTCCATCCTTACACCTGAGGTAGTGAGAAAAAACCCATCCTTGTCCAGTCAAAGTCTAAGCCTTGTAGGAAAGAAGATGGGGGGAGCGCTGCAAACCCAGTGGTCTGTGGAGGGAAGGTAAGTGGGAAGGTCAGAGTTCTTCATGACTATGATCCACCCTTATCTCTTATCAAGCACTTTAAACTCACTTTTTATCATAATCACAGTCCCCAAGTTCCTTGCCATCCCTCACCATAACCCCCTTACATTACCGCCATTTTCAGATGGACACTACCTGGGAGTCTGAGAGCACCCTGGACATGGTACCAACACTACAGAGTCCTTCCTAGGTCTAAGCTGCCTCTGACCTGTCTACCTCTCCCGGGTACTATCCAACCCCTAAGGCGACCATCGCCTATGGAATCAATGCTTCCAGTGAAGAACGGATCAACACCTTGGCAGAAAAAGCAGGCCTCAATTCATGACCAGAGGCAGGGAACTTCCTTGCTCCTGGTGCAGCTTTTTCTTTTTTAGATCCTGTTCCCCAAGCAATAAACCTTGTTTCTTTACTGCTTATTGAGTCTTTTTTTTGTTATGTTTAGTTTATTTTTAGTTTTTTTATTAGTTTTGCCATATAATGACATGATATCTCCATGGGTTTACATATGCTTCCCCTCCAGAACCCCCCTCCCTCCTAACTCCCCCCGGGAAATCTCAGTGCACCAGCCCCGAGCATCAATCCTGGGCTGGCGATTGATTACACATATGATAATTAACATGTTTCAATGCCATTCTCCCATATCATCCCACCCTTTCCCTCATCCATAGAGTCCACGAGTCTGTTCTACACATCTGCATTCCTTTTGCTGTCTCGCATGCTGGGTTCTCGTTACTGTCTTTCTAAATTCCATATATATGTGTTAGTATACTGTATTGTTGTTCTTCCTTCTGGCTTACTTCACTCTGGATAATGGGCTCCAGCTCCGTCCACCTGAGTAGAACTGCTTCAAATGAATTTTTTTAATGCTGAGTAATATTCCATTGTGTATATGTACCACAGCTTTCTTATCCATTCATCAGTTGATGGGCATCTAGGTTGCTTCCATGTCCTGGCTATTGTAAACAATGCAGCGATGAACATTGGGGTACACGTGGCTCTTTCAATTCTGGTTTCCTTGGTGTATATGCCCAGCAGTGGGATTGCTGGGTCATATGGCAGGTCTATTTGCAGTTTTTTAAGGAATCTCCACACTGTTTTCCATGTCCAGTTTTAACTGTTGCTTGTTGACCTGCGTACAGATTTCTCAGGAGGCAGGTCAGGTGGTCTTGTATTTCCTTATCTTTAGGAACTTTCCAGTTTGTTGTGACCACACAAAGGCTTTGGTGCAGTCAATAAAGCAGAAGTAGATGTTTATTTGCAACTCTCTTCTTTTTCGATGATCCAACAGAAGTTTTCAATTTGATCTCTGGTTCCTCTGCCTTTTCTAAATCTAGCTTGAATATCTGAAAGTTCTTGGTTCACATACTATTTAAGCCTGGCTTGGAGAATTTTGAGCATTACTTTGCTAGCATGTGAGATGAGTACAACTGTGCAGTAGTTTCAACATTCTTTGGCATTGCTTTTCTTTGGGATTGGAATGAAAACTGACCTTTTCCAGTCCTGTGGCCACTGCTGAGTTTTCCATATTTGCTGGAATATTGAGTGCAGCACTTTCACAGCATCATCTTTTAGGTTTTGAAATAGTTCAACTAGAATTCCATCACCTCTACTAGCTTTGTCCGTAGTGATGCTTCATAAGGCCCACTTGACTGCATTCCAGGATATCTGGCTCTAGGTGAGTGATCACACCATTGTGATTATCTGGGTCATGAAGATGTTTTTTGTATAGTTCTTCTGTGTATTCTTTCCACCTTTTCTTAATATCTTCTGCTTCTGTTAGGTCCATACCATTTATGTCCTTGATTGTGCCCATGTTTGCATTTAAAGTTCCCTTGGTATCTCTAATTTTCTTGAAGAGATCACTAGTCTTTCCCATTCTATTATTTTCCTCTATTTCTTTGCACTGATCATTGAAGAAGGCTTTCCTATCTCTCTTTGCTATTCTTTGGAACTCTGCATTCAAATGGGTCTATCTTTCCTTTTTTTCTTTGCCTTTCACTTCTGTTCTTTTCATAGCTATTTGTAAGGCCTCATCAGACAACCATTTTGCCTTTTTGCATTTCTTTTCTTGGGGATGGTCTTGATCCCTGCCTCCTGTACAATGTCACGAACCTATGTCCATAGTTCTTCAGGTACTCTGTCTATCAGATACAACCCCTTGAATCTATTTGTCACTTCTACTCTATAATCGTAATTGATTTGATTTAGGTCATTCCTGAATGGCCTAGTGGTTTTACCTACTTTCTTCAATTTCGGTCTGAATTTGGCAATAAGGAGTTCATTATCTGAGCCACAGTCAGCTCCTGGTCTTGTTTTTGCTGACTATATAGAGCTTCTCCAACTTTGGCTGCAAAGAATATAATCAATCTGATTTCAGTATTGACCATCTGGTGATGTCCATGTGTAGAGTCTTCTCTTGTGTTGTTGGAAGAGGATGTTTGCTTGGCAAAACTCTATTAGCCCTTGCCCTGTTTCATTGTGTACTCCAAGGCCAACATCAGTGTACCTTCTTCTACATATCTGCTCCTTTCCCATGTTGCCAGGTATCTATCTATTCAGACCTATAGTTTCCTTTTTTTAAAATTATTATTGTTTTTGCCATACAATGCCATGATATCACCCTGGGTTTACATATGCTCCCCCTCCAGAACCCCCCTCCCTCCTCCCTCCCTCCTCCCTCCCCCCAGGAAATCTCGATGCACCAGCCCCGAGCATCAATCCTGGGCTGGCGATTGATTACACATATGATAATTAACGTGTTTCAATGCCATTCTCCCATATCATCCCACCCTTTCCCTCATCCATAGAGTCCACCAATCTATTCTATATATCTGCATTCCTTTTGCTGTCTCGCATGTTGGGTTCTTGTTACCGTCTTTCTAAATTCCATATATATGCGTTAGTATACTGTATTGTTGTTTTTGCTTCTGGCTTACTTCACTCTAGATAATGGGCTCCAGTTTCGTCCATCTGAGTAGAACTGCTTCAAATGAATTTTTTTTAATGCTGAGTAATATTCCATTGTGTATATGTACCACAGCTTTCTTATCCATTCGTCAGTTGATGGGCATCTAGGTTGCTTCCATGTCCTGGCTATTGTAAACAATGCAGCGATGAACATTGGGGTACACGTGGCTCTTTCAATTCTGGTTTCCTTGGTGTATATGCCCAGCAGTGGGATTGCTGGACTATTTGCAGGACTATGGCAGGACTATTTGCAGTTTTTTAAGGAACCTCCACACTGTTTTCCATAGTGGCTGTACTCAGACCTATAGTTTCCTTATCTCTCATACCTCTCTAAACTGATGTACTTAAGATTCTCATACATTTCCTCTATATCTCAAATTATTCAGGTCATCTTACCTTTATTTCATAAAAATCAGTAGGCTTGATCCAATAGAATATTGATTCTTTTTCCTTATTACGTCAATGGATTTAATAATGAAATAAGGTAGGATTTGAGTATTTGACTACACCAACAGATGGTAGGTCTTATTTGCTGGCAATGGTACTTGACTGCCCATCTGTGTCAGCCATGATCACACAGGGCATTAGATGTACCAGAATACTGATCTCTCAATAATATAGAGTGCCAGGTTTGGGGGAATTAATACTGAATGAGGCCATAGATAATTACCTAGTAAACAGAAAGTCAGTCCTTTAAGCTACAAGTGCTCATAGCAAAGTCAGGAGATATAGACAGAGGGCAGTGGACTTCTTAATGGCACCAAAACATGGCTCTCCTAACAGAGTCAATATTTTGTGAGCTCTATGAATAAGTGGAAAAGAAAACAAACTAAATAATTTCTTCCCTAAATAACACTTTGCCATTCAGGCAATGACTTTTTTGCACATGACACCAAAAGCACAAACAATAAAAGTAAAAATCAACAAATGACATTACGTTAAACTCAAAAGCTCCTGCATAGTAAAAGAAACAATCAGTGGCAGCCTACAGAATGTGAGACAATTTCTGCAAAGCATGTACTGGATAAGGGGTTAATATCCAACATATAAACAACAAAACTTAATAACAACCCTTTCTCCAACAATCTGATTAAAAAATGAGCAGAAGTACTAGTTCCAAGGAAGACATCAAAATGGCCAAAAGGCACATGAAAAAATGTTCAACATTACTAATCATCAGGGACATGCCAATCAAAACCACAGTGAGATAACACCTCACACCTGTTAGAATGGCTATCATCAAGCAGACAAGAGGGATTTCTCTGGTGCTCCCAGTGCAGGGGTTCTGGGTTTGATGCCTGATCAGGGAACCAGATCCCGCAAGCTGAAACTCAGATCCTGTATGCCTCAAGTAAGAACTAGCACAGCCAAATAACTTTTTTTAAAAAAAAGAAAGAAGAGACAACACAGGTGTTGGCAAGGATGTGGTGAAAAACAAACCTTAATACACTGTTGGTGAAAATATAAATTAGTCCAACCAGTATGGAAAACAATATGGAGGTTCCTCAAAAAGTTAAAATAGATCTAACATATGATCAATGAATTCTACTTCTGGGTATACACCCAAAGGGAATGCAAACATTTTGACGAGGTATATGCATATCTACGTTTATCACTTTGTTATCACTTTGGCCACCTGATGCAAAGAACTGACTCATTTGAGGTTGAAAAGACCCTGATGCTGGGAAAGATTAAAGGCGGGAGGAGAAGGGGATGACAGATGATGAGATGGTTGAACAGCATCACAGACTCAATGGACATGAGTTTGAGTAAACTCCGGGAGTTGGTGATGGACAAGGAGGCCGGGTGTGCTGCCGTTCATGGGGCTGCAAAGAGTCAGACACGATCAAGCAACTGAACTGAACTGATGTTTATCACAATAGCAAAGATTATGGAAATGACCCAAATGACACCAGTAGATGAATGGATGAAAACAATGTAGTAATATACATACACAATAGAATATTATTCATGTATCAAATGGCTATCCTGCCATTTGCAACAACATGGATAGACCTTGACTATATGATGTTAAGTGAGATAAGTCAGAGAAAAACAGTATTAAATGGTATCACTTACATATGGAATCTAAAAAAGTCCAATCTAGGAGAAGGAAATGGCAACCCACTCCAGTATTCTTGCCTGGGAAATCTCATGGACAGAGGAGCCTGGCAGGCTACAGTCCATGGGGTCTCAAAAGAGTTGGACACGACTTAGTCACTAAACAACAACCATCCATCCATAGTCCCGCCTGTTAGAGGTAATTTGTGTTACTCTTTTGGAGTGATGCTAAATAACCTGTTTGTTAACATATGAATTCAAAGCACTAACTGATTTGCGCTTGGAGATCTGAAGCTTCCAGTCTGAGGAATTCTCAGGTTTCTCTAGGAAGAGGAAGAATACGTGAATCTGGAATGACAACAGCCAAGTCAAGAGGTCCCCTAAGGGCCAAGGTCAGAGAGGTCAGAACCACAAGAGGGTGATCCTTGAGCAGATGCCCAGGATGGAGACAGAGCCAAAGGGTAGAGACCACCCCTCCCCGAGCTGTGGCCACTACAGGAAGATTCCTGAGTGTCACAGGTCCACTAGCTTCCTCCCCATCCAAGTGACTGCTCTTCTACTGCTTTCTGTGAGAACAGTCTTAAATGGAGTCTCTGTTTCATAAATGATGGAACTTTGTAAAAAAATAAATAAATAAAAAATAAAAAAGTCCAATCTGTTAAAAAAAAAAAAAAAAGAGGGCAAAATGGTGATTACCAGAAGCTAGGGGGTACTGCTAAGAATGAGCGTTTAAGGGTACAAGGCTGTAATGAGTAGCAAATAAGCCACAGAGATCTAATGCACAGTATAAAGTCTAAAATCAATACTACTATAGTATAATAATATAATCTGATAGATATTGCTCCAATGGCAATATCACAATAAATAAATGTATGAAAGTAACATGCTATACACCTTAAATTTATAAATTGCAATATGTCAAATTTATCAAATAAAAAATTAATTTAAAAAGCTTGTTAGCTTCTTCGTGCCTGTGGATGACGTCACATAAGAATCACTGAAGTCTCCTCCACTACGGTCATGTCTAAGTTGGAGTCTACCAAAAAGCCCAGACAGCCTGTGGAAGCTCTTCATCAGAGGTCTGAGCTTTCAAACAACCAATGTGAGTCTGAGCAGCCATTCTGAGCTTTGGGGTACACTCAGACTGCGTGGTAAGGAGGGATCCAAACACCAAGCACTCCAGAGGCTTTAGGTTTGTCACATACACCACAGTGGAGGAGGTGGATTCGATCATGAATGCAAGACCACACAAGGTGGATGGAAGAGTTGTGGAACCAAAGAGGGCTGTCTCAAGAGAAGATTCTCAAAGACCTGGTGCCCACTTAACTGTGAAAAAGATTTTTGTTGGTGGCATTAAAGAAGATAATGAAAACAGCGCCTAACACGTTAGTTTGAACAGTATGGGGGAAAAAAGTGAGTGAGGCAACAGCAAAGAGAACGCCATCTGTAACCTTTGATGACCATGACTCCATAGACAAGGTTGTCATTCAGAAATACCACACTGTGAATGGTCACAACTGTGAAATAAGGAGTCGTATCTAAGCAAGAGATGGTGAGTGCTTCATCCAGCCAAAGAGGTGGAAGTGGTTCTGGAAACTTTGGTGGTAGTCATGGAGGTGATTTTGGTGGGAATGTCAACTTTGGTTGTGGAGAAAATGTCAGTGGTTGAGGGGGCTTCAGTGGCAGCAGTGGTGGTGGTGGATATGGTGGCTGTGAGAATGGCTATAATGGATTTGGTAATGATGGAAGCAATCTGGAGGTGGCAGAAGCTACGATGATCCCAGCAGTTACAGTGATCAATCTTCAAAGTTAGGACCCACAAAAGGAGGAAACTTTGGAGGCAAAAGTTCTGGTCACTATGGTAGTAGAGGCCAATAATTTGCCAAACCATGAGACCAAAGTGGCTATGGTGGTTCCGGCAGCAGCAGGAGCTATGGCAGTGGGAGCTTTTAATTACTGCCAGGAAACAAAGCTTAACAGCAGAGGAGAGCCAGAGAAGTGACCGGGAAGCTACAAGTTACAACAGATTTGTAAACTCAGTCAAGCACAGTGGTGGCAGGGCCCTGCTGATTTGAAGAAGACATGTTTTAGACAATGCTCACGTGTATGGGCAAAACAAACTTCGAGGACTATATTTGTGACTAGTTGCACAATAGGCTATTTTAGCTTCTATTCTGTGGGAAGTGTAAAGCATTTCAACATAGGGTTTTAACGTAGTTTTTTTGTACCCATGCTGTTGATTGCCAAATGTAATCATCTGATTATGATGCTGAATGAATGTCTTTTAAAACAAACACCGCTTTGGTTTATGTCAGAGAGTGTTTTGCCTATGTTATCCTCTAGGAGTTTTATAGTTTCTGGTCTTATGCTTAGATCTTTGATCCATTTTGAGTTTATCTTTGTGTATGGTGTTATAAAGTGTTGTAGTTTCATTCTTTTACAAGTGGCTGTCCAGTTTTCCCAGCACCACTTGGTAAAGAGACTGTCTTTTCTCCATTGTATATTCATGCCTCCTTTGTCAAAGATAAGGTGTCCATAGATGCGCGGATTTATCTCTGGGCTTTCTATTTTGTTTCACTGATATATATTTCTGTCTTTGTGCCAGCACCATACTGTCTTAATGACTGTGGATTGTAGTATAGCCTAAAGTCAGGTAGGTTGATTCCTCCAGTTCCATTCTTCTTTCTCAAGATTGCTTTGGCTATACGAGGTTTTTCGTATTTCCATACAAGTTGTGAAATTATTTGTTCTAATTCTTTGAAAAAGACCTCTGGTAGCTTGATAGGAATTGCATTGAATCTATAGATTGCTTTGGGTAGTGTACTCATTTTCACTATATTGATTCTTCCAATCCACAAACACGGTATATTTCTCCATCTATTTGTGTCCTCTTTGATTTCTTTCATCAGTGTTTTATAGTTTTCTATATACAAGTATTTTGTTTCTTTAGGTAGAAATACTCCTAAGCATTTTATTCTTTTTGTTTCGATGGTAAATGGAATTGTTTCCTTAATTTCTCTTTCTGTTTTCTCATTGTTAGTGTATAGGAATGCCAGGGATTTCTGTGTGTTGATTTTGTATCCTGAAACTTTACTATATTCACTGCTTACATCTAGTAATTTTCTGGTAGAGTCTTTAGGGTTTTCTATGTAGAAGATCATGTCATCTGCAAACAGAGAGAGTTTTACTTCTTCTTTTCCAATCTGGATCGCTTTTATATCTTTATCTGCTCTGACTGCTGTGGCCAAGACTTCCAAAACTATGTTGAATAGTAGTGGTGAAAGTGGGCACCCTTGTCTTGTTCCTGACTTCAGGGGAAATGCTTTCAATTTTTCACCATTGAGGATAAAGCGGGATCCTCTATGACCCACCTCCCAGACTATTGGAAATAAAAGCACAAATAAACAAATGGGACCTAATTAAAACTAAAAGCTTCTGCACAACAAAGGAAAGTGTAAGCAAGGTGAAAAGACAGCCCTCAGAATGGGAGAAAATACTAGCCAGTGAAGCAATGGACAAACAATTAACCTCAAAAATATACAAGCAACACCTGCAGCTCCATTCTAGAAAAATAAACGACCCAATCAAAAAGTGGGCCAAAGAACTTAACAGACATTTCTCCAAAGAAGACATAAAAATGGCTAACAAACACATGAAAAGATGCTCAACATCACTCATTATCAGAGAAATGCAAATCAAAACCACAATGAGGTACCACTTTACACCAGTCAGAATGGCTGCCATCTAAAAATCTACAAGCAATAAATGCTGGAGAGGATGTGGAGAAAAGGGAACCCTCTTACACTGTTGGTGGGAATGCAAACTAGTACAGCCACTATGGAAAACAGTGTGGAGATTCCTTAAAAAGCTGCAAATAGACCTGCCATATGACCCAGCAATCCCACTGCTGGGCATACACACCGAGGAAACCAGAATTGAAAGAGCCACGTGTACCCCAATGTTCATCGCTGCATTGTTTACAATAGCCAAGACATGGAAGCAACCTAGATGCCCATCAGCTGATGAATGGATAAGAAAGCTGTGGTACATATACACAATGGAATATTACTCAGCATTAAAAAAATTCATTTGAAGCAGTTCTACTCAGATGGACGAAACTGGAGCCCATCATCCACAGTGAAGTAAGCCAGAAGCAAAAACAACAATACAGTATATTAACACATATATATGGAATTTAGAAAGACGGTAACGAGAACCCAACATGCGAGACAGCAAAAGGAACACAGATGTATAGAATAGACTCGTGGACTCTGTGGATGAGGGTAAGGGTGGGATGATATGGGAGAATGGCATTGAAACATGTTAATTATCATATGTGTAATCAATCGCCAGCCCAGGATTGATGCTCGGGGCTGGTGCATCGAGATTTCCCGGGGGGAGCGAGGAGGGAGGTAGGAGGGAGGGGGGTTCTGGAGGGGGAGCATATGTAAACTCATGGGGATATCATGGCATTGTATGGCAAAAACAATAAAAGGGAAAAAATAAATAAATAAATAAGAATACTTGAAAAGAAAAAAAAATTCATTTGAATCAGTTCTACTCAGGTGGATGGAACTGGAGCCCATTATCCAGAGTGAAGTAAGCCAGAAGGAAAAACAACAATACAGTATACTAACGCATATATATGGAATTTAGAAGGATGGTAACGAGAACCCTGCATGTGAGACAGCAAAAGGAACGCAGATGTATAGAACAGACACGTGGACTCTGTGGAAGAGGGCAAGGGTGGGATGATATGGGAGAATGACATTGAAACATGTTAATTACCATATGTGAAATTAACCGCCAGCCCCGGGTTGGTGCACCGGGATGTCCCAGGGGGAGGGAGTCGGGAGGGGGGAGGAGGGGGGTTCTGGAGGGGGAGCATGTGTAGACCCATGGCGGTTTCATGTCACTGTATGGCAAAACCAACAGAATAAAGTAAAGAAAATTTAAATAAATAAATAAAAATAAAACAAACACCCTCCCCCCCAAAAAAATCTTGTTAAACTAAAATAAAACTAAAAAGTCAAAGAAAAAAAAACAAAAAAGCTTTTCCTATTCTAATCCTAGCAGTCACAGGCCAGTGATTGTATTTCCTCTAAGCTTGCTTCTTCCTCTATTATCCTCTTTCTTGGCAAGCAATAACCAATCATGGAGCCTGAGTTATCCTTAACTCCTTTTCCCTCCGGCCTCACATTCACTTAATCACTGAAGTCTGAGAACTCCACTTCAGAAGATCCCTTGAATCCAGCCCTTCATTCTTCTTACCATTAACTTAGTTTAGATCTTGATAACTTCTAAAAGGAATTATTCCAAATGCCCTCTCAAATGGTCTCCTCATCTTCCATGAAACCCTACTCTAGGCCATTTTGCATAGACTTGCTATATACAGATAAAATCAAAACTTCTTAGAATGCCCTTCATAAACCAGACTCTGCCTCTATATCCCATCTTATCTCCTATACCTTACACTTTCCACCATATATCTTTTAGATACAGGTCAAAGTTACTTTATAGTTCCTTGAGAAATTATTGATCTTTTTTAAAGTCAGTGGTGGGTGAGTGTTAGACCCATCATTTCCTAGCTGTGATCACAGGCAAGTGACTTAACAGCTCTGTGCCTTGGTTTTCTCATCTGTGAAATCAGAGATAACAACAATACTTACCCCTAGATTGCTATAAGAATAAAATACTGAATCACTATGCTGTACACCTGAAACTAACACAATATTGTAAATCAACTATATTTCAATTTTAAAAAGTCACTAACAGTCTGTTTCATTAAAAATGTAATATTCATGATTCATGGAAATGGAAACTGTTAATGAAAAAAATTTTTAATAAAAGTTATTTGGTGGTAAAGTACCCTTTCAAACTCTGGAAACATGAATTGATAGGGTATAGGTCTACACATGTTCTTTAAAGTGGGAATTATAATAAGTAGCTTACAGTCAAAGAAGTACAACTCAGCATACTATTCTTCACATCAAGAAATCACAGTGATCACTCAAAAGGTCTTTTACCTTTAATTAAAAGGATATTATTGCTTACAGTCTGAAAGCCAGGGAGAATAAAGTGAACACTTTGCATAGGATTAAGATGCAATTTATTTCTACATTAAGGAGACTTTAAATCAGTATGCTTATTCCTTGACAATAACAATTATTCAACACTTCAAGAAGACAACATGGATTACTAACTAGGTATAAAATAAGCTACAGGGATATAACTTACAACACAGGGAATACAGTTGATATTTTATAATAACTATAAATGGATTACAATTTTTAAAAATTGTGAATCACCGTATTGTACACATGTAACTTATATAGTATTGTATGGCAACTATATTTCAATTTAAAAAAACAAATCTGCACTGGAAAAAAAACATAAATTAAATCTAATACTTCTGTAATTGTTCACAGTCTTGGTGGTAGTTCATTTGTTCTATTACCAGTCCTACTCCTCTTCCTCCTACTACTACATATTACAACAATTCTTTGCTATATTCTTACTAATGATTTTGTTTAAGCAACTAATTTGAGTGATTATAAGACTTTTGATATATTTTCACATTTATATTATGGATAGGAACTATGCTATCCAGAACAAATATATTATGTCTATGTTTCAACAAAGCCACTTAGAGCAGTAATAAGGCACTTACCACAACTTGGAGCACCTGTTCATTGTGAAGTGAAGATGAGGAGGATGAAGAGGAGGAAGAAGAGGAAGAGGAGGAAGAATGGGAATAGGAGGAGGAATAAGAAGAGTCAGCCATCATTTGGCCTAAAGTCTGTATCAGTGTTTTCCCCAGAAGAAAAAAAGAGCTGAACATGGCAATTACGCCAAACACCATTCCAAAATTGAACCTGTCAAAGAGGAAAAAAATTACATAAATGTACAATCCCTCACAATCCACGGACTAAAAAATATGTTAACCAGCCATATTTCATAGCTTCAAAACAATATCTAAAAATGTCAGTAACTCTTGCTTGTTTTTCCTACCTAACTTCAGATACTTGACTGAAGCACAGGTACTTGGCTCTTTAAGCAGTTCTAATTTACAATTCTCCTATAACTGAAGGGGGCTTCCCTGGTGGCTCAGTGGTAAAAATTCCACCTGTCATACAGGAGACGTGGAGTCAATCCCTTGGTCAGGAAGATTCCCTAAAGAAGGGAATGGCAACCCACTCCAGTGTTCTTGCCTGGAAAATCCCCATGGACAGAGGAGCCTGGCGGGCTACAGTCCATGGGGTCGCGAAGAGTTGGGGACACAACTGAGCAGGCACAGCATGGCACATAACTGAAGAGGCTGAATATTGTTCCCAATAAAAAGTTTGTTTCCATTCACATTTTTTTCTCATTTACATAGCATTGTTTTGATCTTATTCTCACATAGTTATGAAATCTCTTTGACATTATAGAAATCCATTCTTTTTCATCTACTGATTCTACTGTTTGGATTTTATTTTAGTTGAATTTTGTCATGGGCTTAAATAGTAATGTGGTGAAACTTAAGAGCAGTTTCTTCTACTGTTAATAATTACAAGTCATTCTTCTATAGTTGGGAATAATCTATTATATTTTCTAACTTTTTGATAAGCTGTGTTTTTTCAAGGAACTTGTCCATTTCATTTAAATTGTTAAATTTATATGTATAGAACTGTTCATAATAGTGTCATCTTTCAAAATGAGTCTCACTCAATGCTGTCATTGCTAAGGGCCTGGGTTCAATCTCTGCTTAGGGAACTATTAATAAAATTCCACAAGTTGTGTAGAACAGTCAAAATAAGTAAATGAGTCTCAGAATCTATAATAATATTTTTTCCTTTAATTCTTATTTTTAGTTGTTTTCTTTTTTTGTTGATCAGTCATGGTACGGGTTTATCAATTTTACTAATCTTTTCAAAGAATCAGCTTTTGGCTTTGTTGATTTTCTTTACTGTATACTTCCTATTTCACTGATTTCTGCTCTTTATTATTTCTGTTTTGTCTGCTTTGATTTGCAGTTGCATTTTCTGCTTTTTGAGGACCTCTTTATTGATATTTAGCTCTACTCCAGCTGGAGCTAAATTTTTAACATAAAGGGAATTTAGACAAAGGCCCTCTACTCCCATACTAAAAATTCTTCAGCTACAGAAACTGTCAGTCTCTAGGGTGTCCCAGAGAGCATTATAAATCCCCTAACCATAAACCCTATAGACTATGATTTTTAAAATATTTTAAATTAAAGGGATAGGCCTAGAATAGCCAGGGAGTCCAGGACCCTGCTGCTGCAATCTGGCTGGCGTTGGTTTGTGCATATGGCTTACAGGAGGATAAATGTTTTAAATATCCTTCCTCTGGATGGGTATAACAGAAGAAGTACAGAGGAAAGCCTATAGACTTTGGGGAACCCTATTACTCCCACAACCCTTGTTTCTATGTGTGATGATGGAGAAGAGAATTCTCTAAGATTGCTTTCCTGGTGGAAAATGCTCCAAATGTGTTTTGCCTTTCCACTGATGTATAACTTCCATGGTAAAATGTATAAGTTTGAAGTGTACAGCTCACTAAATTTTTACATATGTACACCCATGTGTCCATTACTCAGATCAAGACAGAGAATCTTGAATGTGAATGTTTGCAAAGCATGATGATGAAATCCCATACATTTATATAAAGCCAAAAAGTTTTTACATGGTCAACATTCAACATTTTAAAACTCAGTAAACTGAAAAGGATGGAAACAGTTCATTTAACATGTATTTCTCAAGATCACAATTACTAATCTAAACCAAAAAAGAAAATGAAGAATACCACTGGTAAAGCATCCTTGCTTTCCGCCGTCCCCAACTATAAAAAGCACGATTGAAAACAGCAGTCTGCCATCTTATGTGAAAAGGGGAGATGCTCAATCCATTGTTTTCCAGCCAGTCTTCATAAGAATGCTTAAAATATACAGATGACTGAAAGAGAAAGAAAAGTTCCACATTACTCAATTTGAAGAACAATTTATAAGGTTTAAGAAAATAAAAAAGAGAAATAGAAACAGATTATTTTAAAAGTGTTTTTAACTAAAAATAACTATGATATCATCATTCAAAATATAATCAATACAATTATTAAAGTATTTCACATTCTATTTGTTATCTTAGTTACTTATGCACTAAGCCTTTGAAATTCAGTGTCAACTTTACACTTAAGAGCAAATTTCAGAAGATGGCGGAGGAATAGGAAGGGGAGACAACTTTCTCACCAACAAATACACCGAAAGAATATTTAAAAGCCAAGCAAACTCCACAAAACAACTTCTGAATGCTGGCAGAGGACATCAGGCACCCAGAAAGGCAGCCCATTGTCTTTCAAAGAAGATAGGACAAAATATAAAAAGTAAAAAGAGAGGCGAAAGAGGTAGGGACAGAGATCCGTTTCAGGAAGGGAGTCTTAAAAAAGAGAGAGGTTTCCCAACACCAGGAAACATTCTCCCGGGCGGATCTGTGGCGAATCTCAGAGGGCAAAATAACCAGGAGCGAAAATAGATAAATAATTAAGCCCCACAGATTACGTGCATAACTGAACTCCCAGCGGAGCGGCGGCCCAGGCGCCCCATCCCCCACTAGCCAGTGTGGGCTGCTCAGGGAGGGGCGGGCCGTGCTATTTGGGAGAGGACTGAGGACAGCGACTGAATGCCAGAGGGCGGCCCCAGGGAACTAGCCTAAGACTGCAACCCAGACTGCG
Source organism: Antilocapra americana (assembly GCA_007570785.1). Classification (NCBI taxonomy): domain Eukaryota; kingdom Metazoa; phylum Chordata; class Mammalia; order Artiodactyla; family Antilocapridae; genus Antilocapra; species Antilocapra americana. Next base: position 520,349 of record ML662331.1, on the reverse strand, counting down.
GAATAGCTTTCCCGCGCACAGAACAAAGGGCTGCGTGGAGCTGGTTGGCTGTGCGGAGCTGGGCGGCTGCGGGCTGCGGACTGGCCCAGCCCCTGCTGGAGACCAGCAGGCGCAATTGCGGCCCCAGCGAGGCTTCCACTACCAAATCGCAGGCAGAGTTCGTTGCTAACCAAGACTTCTTGGGATTCGGGACTGTTGCCGCCAGAGATTGGCTCTCCACACACCTGAGAAGGTGTGCTCAGCTGCACACCCAGAAAGCCTAGCGGCTGGGCAGCGGGAGGGGAGAAGTCGCAGCCCCCAACCGCGCCTGGCTGCTCGGCCCTGGGAAGTGCCGGCAGCCCGGGCGGCCGCCTCAGGCTGGAGAGAAACCCCCAACCACCGGTTGGCTCAGCCCTGGGAAGTGCAGGTAGTCCTGGCAGCCGCCTCAGGCTGCTCCCGGCGGGGCGACCAAGAGCCTGAGCAGTGGGGGCGGGGAAAGCGTACATGCCAGGAGCGGGACAAACCCCAGAGTGGCTGAATCACTGTGAGCGCACGCCAGGGATATCTGTTTGCAGTGTGCCTCCCTCCCCACAGCACGACTGAACAAGTGAGCCTAAAAAAGCGACCACCACTGCTCCCCTTGAGTCAGGGCGGAAGTAGACACTGAAGAGACCAGCAAACAGAAGAAGCTAAAATAGTCAGAGGGAACTGCTTTGGAACTGACAGGAGTAACAGATTAAATCCCTGCAGTTAGCACCGACTACATAGGAAGG
>ML662331.1:449042-507565 GCA_007570785.1 Antilocapra americana | reverse complement strand
AAAAAAAAAAGGGTATTAAAAAGTTTTAAAAATTTAAAAGATGTTCCTAGTACAGTTATAACTAAGGCTTTCTCTGGTGCTGATGCGTACTGGGAGGGGTCAGTTTATTTTTCAGACAATTCCTTGGGTCCGGCTTGTACTTCTCATGGTCTATAGACTCCAAACCTGTTGCCTCTGCTAGCTTAAGCGTCTTCTGTTTGCTGGTCTTTTATGTGTCTATTCAGCGCTCTGGAGTTTGCCCTGCTCCTGCTGAGTGCGCTTCCCCCGCCCCTTCTGCTCGGCTTTCTGTCGTCCGTCCGGCGCAGTTGGGGAGTGCGGCTTCTCCCCTCCAGTGTGGAGGTTCCTTAAAAAGCTGCAAATAGACCTGCCATATGACCCAGCAATCCCACTGCTGGGCATATACACCGAGGAAACCAGAATTGAAAGAGCCACGTGTACCCCAATGTTCATCGCTGCATTGTTTACAATAGCCAGGACATGGAAGCAACCTAGATGCCCATCAACTGACGAATGGATAAGAAAGCTGTGGTACATATACACAATGGAATATTACTCAGCATTAAAAAAAAATTCATTTGAAGCAATTCTACTCAGATGGACGAAACTGGAGCCCATTATCCAGAGTGAAGTAAGCCAGAAGCAAAAACAACAATACAGTATATTAACGCATATATATGGAATTTAGAAAGACGGTAACGAGAACCCAACATACGAGACAGCAAAAGGAACGCAGATGTATAGAATAGACTCGTGGACTTTGTGGCTGAGGGTAAGGGTGGGATGATATGGGAGAAGGGCATTGAAGCATGTTAATTTTCATATGTCTAATCAATCGCCAGCCCAGGACTGATGCTCGGGGCTGGTGCAGCGAGATTTCCCGGGGGGGGGGGGGGGGAAGAGGGAGGGGGGTTCTGGAGGGGAAGCATATGTAAACCCATGGTGATATCATGACAATGTATGGCAAAAACAATTAAAAAAATAAATTAAAAAAAAAAGATACCTAAAAAAAAAAAATTAAAAATGCTTCTCATTTGTTAGCCTGAAGCCTTGTCTGGACCCTTGCTGGGACAAAAAAGCAGATACTTTGTGGCTATCTGATTACCCAAAATATGTAGGAAATGAGTTGATTGTGTTTTTCTGTTCCCAACCTAAATTTTTACTTATTCAACTGACTTGATGTTCACATTAGGGATCCAGCAGTCAAAACAAAACACTGAATAGAATCCTGCTGGTTTCTGGAATATATCAGTTATGGAAGGCAGCTTGTGGCAGCAGAAAAGACAAGATAGAAGATGCAAGGTGGCAGTAAAAAAAATCTGTATTCCAGAAGATCAATGTATTCTTCCTTAGAATAAATGTGATCTACTTTACAAATAGTTTCAGGTTTCTGTCAAGTAACTATCTTAAAGAATGCACAGTCAGGCTTTTATTCATACCATTTTATATAGCATATATTTTTAGAGGGGAACCAAGTATACATTTTGGCTGAATGGAAAATAGCTACATATTAGGGACTTCCATGGCTGTCCAGTTGTTAAGATGCCACACTTCCACTGCAAGGGGCATGGATTTGATCCCACCCACCTGAAAAAAAAAGCTACATGTTAAAAATCAGTATTTGGCTGAAGCAGAATATCACTATCATATAATAAACTTGTGAGATACCAGGATCAACATGAACTATAAATATTAGATAATACTAATTTAAAAATACTACAATTTTGTTGTTAAAAATACAAGTATTCATATTTTTAGAGTTTTACATTCCCTGCAGGAATATTTATTTCTTATCAGTGTAATATTTATTTCTCATCAACTTCTTGGGTCATTATACTCTACATTTATGACATTTATATCAGTCAGGATAAGCTTGGGAAACAAACCCTAAAATCCCATTGGCTTAAAATGACAAAGCTTTATTTTTTGTTTGTGCTACATACCCTACATGAATTGGTAGACTGATGCAGATTCCATTTTATCATGCCCAGTTCTCAAAGTGAGGCTCAGGATTTAATGCAGCAGAGAAAGAGGACTAGAGTGTTTATTGCTGATGGAAAAATGCTATAACCAGACATGCACATATTGTTTACATTTCTGTTTTATGAACCCAAAGTAGTCAAATAGCTGTGTCTCACTTAAAGCAGAAAGAGTATAATCCTCTGTATACCAAGAAGTAGAGAAGAATATACCTGGAAGTAAACATGAGTGTCAACTACCACATAAGTAGATGCTCTCTTTCATACAATTGGCTTTCAATAAACCAGTCATCTGGGTTTTTCCATCTGTGCTTCAGTTTCATTTCATGTAGACTAATATCAGCATCTTCCTGGAGTAGAATAAGAGAATCTTTTTAATCACTACCATGTAATAAATACTTGTACTCTGAAAACATCGATTTGATTACTTCTGCCTCAGGTTCCTGGAAAAGGTCAGTTTTCATTCCAATCCCAAAGAAAGGCAATACCAGAGAATGTTCAAACTACCACACAATTACACTCATCTCACACGTTAGCAGAGTAGTGCTCAAAAGTCTCCAAGTCAGGCTTCAACAGTACGTGAACCATGAACTTCCAGATGTTCAAGCTGTATTTAGAAAAGGCAGAGGAATCAGAGGTCAAATTGCCAACATCTGTTGGATCATTGAAAAAGCAAGAGAGCTCCAGAAAAACATCTACTTCTGCTTTATTGACTATGCCAAAGCCTTTGACTGTGTGGATCACAACAAACTGGAAAATTCTTCAAGAGATGGGAATACCAGACCACCTGACCTGCCTCCTGAAAAATCTGTATGCAGGTCAAGAAGCAACAGTTAGAACAGACTGGTTCCAAATCAGGAAAGGAGTGCGTCAAGGCTGTACATTGTCACCCTGCTTTTTAACTTATATGCAGAGTACATCATGTGAAATGCCAGGCTGGATGAAGCACAAGCTGGAATCAAGATTGCTGGGAGAAATATCAATAACCTCAGATATGCAGATGACACCACCCTTAGGGCAGAAAGTGAAGAACTAAAGAACCTCTTGATGAAAGTGAAAGAGGAGAGTGAAAAAGTTGGCTTAAAACTCAACATTCAGAAAACTAAGATCATGGCATCTGGTCCCATCACTTCATGGCAAATAGATGGGGAAACAGTGAGAGACTTTATTTCCTTGGGTTCCAAAATCACCGTGGATGGTGACTGCAGCCATGAAATTAAAAGACACTTGCTCCTTGGAAGAAAAGTTATGACCAACCTAGACAGCATATTAAAAAGCAGAGACATTACTTTGCCAACAAAGATCCGTCTAGTCAAAGCTATGGTTTTTCCAATAGTCATGTATAGATGTGAGAGTTGCACCATAAAGAAAGCTGAGTGCCAAAGTATTGATGCTTTTGAACTGTGGTGTTGGAGGAGACTCTTGAGAGTCCCTTGGACAGCAAGGAGATCCAACCAGTCCATCCTAAATGAAATCAGTCCTGAATATTCATTGGAAGGACTGATGCTGGAGCTGAAACTCCAATCCTTTGGCCACCTGATGCCAAGAACTGACTCATTGGAAAAGACCCTGATGTTGGGAAAGCTTGAAGACAGGGAAAGGGGACGACAGAGGATGAGATGGTTGGATGGCATCACTGACACGATGGACATGAATTTGAGTAGACTCCAGACATGAGTTTGAGTAAACTCCAGGAGTTGGTGATGGACAGGGAAGCCTGGCTTGCTGCAGTCCATGGGGTTGCAAAGTCGGAGTGCGAGTGCCTGAGGCTGGGGTGCACTGCTTGACCTTGGGCACTGGTTTCTTGTTTGTCACTTTCCTTCTGAGGTATCTATCTTCTTCAGATATATGGTTATTTTGGCCTATGAACTCATATTCCCATGTAGGTACTGGCTACTTGGCCTGGTAGTATCTACAGGTAATGGCTGAAGGCCAGCCCCTAATCTAGGTCAATTCCAAAGTTCAAGAGAAATAGCGAAAAAGTATTCCCTATAAGCAAAACCTCAAACAAGGCAGTAACTCAATTATGTGCTGGGGCCAGCATGTGAAATAGAATCTCCTGCTAACTCTTGTCCCAAGAAGCAAATTCCTGGGTCAGGGGTACACCTTTGGACCCACCTGGAGAAGACAGCCTCCATAAGCTATAAGGATATGAGAGAGCACAGCCAATAAATAAATAAATAAAAAATAAGTCAGTGTGCCAGCCTTATAGTACTATATCCAGCTTTATAAGAAGAGCCAGCAAACTTTTCATTTATTTAGCACTACTTCACTTGCTGTTTTTTTCTTTAAACAAATTTTATCAACCGATTCTACTCTTTTGTATTGAAGCATTCCACATGGGAAGGCCCCAGGGCCTTGATGTAGTGAATTCCCTACAGAGGCTTCACAGAGACCCAAGTGCCAATCAGAAACAAGGACGGAGGGAGGGGACATATGTATACCTATGGTTGATTTAAATTGATGTATGGCAGAAACCAACACAATGTTGTAAAACAATTATCCTTCAATGAAAAATAAATACATTAAAAAAAGAAACAAGGGTGGCCAGCCATGGGGCCCTAGAAAAAAACACGGTGAGCAGGGAGATATAAGCAGTGGCTTTCTATACACTGTCCTGAGGAGACATTCTCTAAAACTGACTAAATGAAGCACACTGCATCACCAAGCTCTTTCTGGCTAGCAGTGTTCAGGGTGAGTAGCCCACAGTGCCTTCGGGGTGTGTACTCTCAGTACACCTTCAGTTCTGGAAGTTTCAATAAATACCCCAAGATGCCTGACACTTCAAACCATGAAATTAAATCAGGTTAGGAAAACCTAATTGTATGTTAATATTGAAACTCGCTTTCTTTGCTCCAATTCCATATACCTCAAGCCACCTTCTGATAAATAGACACACCATGTAGCTTGTTTAAAGGAAGAAGTATACTGATCAGACAGTCAAGAATAAACAAGTCCACAAAATAGTTATCATTTCTCAATAAAAATTAATCATGATGGATGTTCGTATGTGTGATTTTGTCCCTTGTGGTTAGTGTGAATCAGGATCTTTGAGAGAAAGTTCACAGACGGTAACAACAAAGAGCCAGACTTAGACCAGGGTGGATTCATTAAGGTAGTAACCATCCTCCTAGCCCTTCTCAGCTGTGTACCTTCCTTCCAACATCTGCAGTTCATATGGTGAGTACGATGATCCCTGAGAACGGAAAACCACAAGAAGCAGGATGAGGACACGTGTGGTTTCCTATCCCGGCACACTGGTTAAGACTCTTCCTTGCAATGTGTGGGTTTGATCCCTGTTGGGGAACTAAAATTCCACATGCTGAGGAGCAACGGGTTCCACATGCAGCAACTACTGAGCTGGAGTGCCACAACTAAAGTCTGTGCCCTGCAAGGAAAGATCTCACGTGATACAACTAAGACCCGGCGCAGCAAATAAATAAATAAAAAATTTTAAAGTCAGTAGCCGTTTCCTGGTGGCCCAATGTGATGTCTTCTCAGTCTTTCTCCTACATTCTCTTTGTTACTCAGAACTGTTGACCACCACCTGGCTTCCCAGGAGTACTATCTGAGGTAGTCCAGACTGGAAAGAGATGGGAGGGTGAACTTGAGCCAAAGTTGGGAAACTAAGCACAAAAACCAAATATTTATTAATCATCTACTAAATATGGGTGCTAGGCATATTCTTTTAGGTATCTGAGATATATTAGTGGATACAAGAGACAACCCCCCCTGCCCACATGAATGAATCTAAATGACTCCAGGAACATTAATAAAGGACTGTCGTCTGCGTTGCTGTAGGGGTTTTTTTGTTGTTTGTTTGTTTTTAGCTGTGCTGGGTCTTCATTGTGGTGTGTGGGCTTCTCTCTGGTTGCAGCCCACAGGCTTCTCTAGTTGTGGTACGTGGGCTTAGTTGCTCTGCAGCATGTGGGATCTTAGTTCCCTGTCCAGGGATGGAACCCACATCCCCTGCATTTGGAGGTGGATTCTTAACCCCTGGACCACCGAGGAAGGCCTGTTTCTCTAGGTTTTATTCTCACTTTGATTATAGTACTTCCAACATATTATTGCAATTACTTGTTTATATGTCTGTTTTGCCTTCCTGTATTGTGGGAGTTGGTATGGCAGGGATGTCACATCTTATTATTCTGCCACACAGCAGGCATTCAACAAATGCCAGTAGAATAAATACCTGAATGAACAAGTGAAGCTGAACTGCTTAACAGGCTGTTGAGTTCTAATGTCTTAGAGAGATTATGCTTATCTTGGTTTTAGAGGAAAATAGTTTTAATGTTAGAAAGAAAAAACCTCACAAAACAAGAACACTGCAGTAAAAGAATACCAAACAGCTATCAGCACTTCTCTCTGTTCTTCTGGCTGACATCGGAAGGCCACCATCATTTCTCTCTGGATTAACAAAACCATCTCCCAACTGGTCTCTCCGTCTCTTCTAACTGGTCCTTTCTCCTTTAGTCTGTTCTCTATAATGGAGCCAGGGAGAATTCTAAATTATAACTATGACCATGTCTCTCCCCTCTAGAAAACTGTGCCACTGTTTTGTATTTTAGTTGGTTTTTGCCATATAACAATCCCAAGTCTCAGTGACTTACCAAAAGAAATACTGTTTTCACACTCTCAGGTCTGTAGGTTGGTCGCAGTTCACCTGGCCAAGGCTACATTCAACTGGGTAGGACCCCAGACTTCTAGTTGGATTTAGGTCTAGTTCATCAAGTGTCTGTCATCCTAAGGCCCAGGCTGAAGGGGCAGCAACTACATAAAGCATATCCTTTTCATAGCTGATCTCAGGGCCGCACGAGGGGGAGTCTAACTGAGTGAGCTCCTTCAAGCTTCCTCTGGCCTTCTCTGCCAACTTTCCATTGGCCAATATGAGTCACGTTGCTAAACCCAAAGGCAGAGATGTGCACTCTGCCTACTGTGAAGCCATGGTCACTTCTGTAATATGAATGGAGTGAAGAACTTAGAATAACAACTAATCCTACTTTTCCTTGACCTCAGGGTCAAGTCCAAATCCCTTCACAATTTTTTTCTTACTTTTCCACTTTCTTCTCTTGCAACCTCTCTACCTCCTTCACTGTATTCTTCTCACTCTATTCGCCTGACCATCTTTCAGGATATACTATCTCTCGCTTTCAAGCCTTCTTCCATGCTCCTGCCTTGTCCTGACACACTCTTCTTTCTCCCTTCCCACATCTATCTTTTCACCCCTGTTTACTCCAAAGGTATCTGCCTCTCCCAGCCATCAATGTAAACATCACCTCCTATAGGAATGAATTAGTTGCTGTCTCTCTTCATTGCCAAAGCTCCAACACTTGATTTTATCAGAGCCTTTAGCACAGACATTGCTTTTTAAAAAAATTTAATTGACTATCTTCCCTCATAGGCTACCTTCATGAGGTTGCAAACTGTGACTCTATTTCATGATTCCCAGCACCTAACATCATTAGTACCTTCCACATAGAGAGTACTCATTTTTTTTGAGTTGGCCAAAATGTTTGTTTGGGGTTTTCCATAACAGTTTATGGAAAAACTCTTGCAAACTTTTTGGCTGACCTAATACTTAATGAATGTATATATAAGTGAAGACAAACAACCAAGAATGCAATTTGGTTTGAGGATCTGCTTCGAATAATATAGTTTGAAAAATCTAGTATATATATGTGTGTCCAAAAGACTCATGGCAATGAAAAATGTGCAAAGCCTTTGCATTTTTCAAAGTCCTCTGTGCTGTTTATTTTCATCACACATATCCCCTCTTTGTTAGACTTTTGTCCACACACTACATTGTCAGACAGCCTACAGGTTACCCTAGTAGTTTGAAGAGAGGCTTTACCTTGTGGCTGTAATAAAAAAGAGAGAACTGGGCTGATAATATTTGCAACAATTCAGAGGATGCAGCTGGAATACTGATCAGCTCTGGTGGCTGATTGGATGTCCAGGGACAAAGGCATCTCCCTTAGGAGGGAGTGGTAGGATTTGCCTTTGTGAGATACACCGCTCCAAGTTATTTGTTTATAGCCAGGAGACTAATTCTTAATTGGTGAATTTCTGAGTGAAGAGACCCAGATGTTCCTTGCTAATTTTCCTTTTTAGAGGGTGTCAATTTATGTAGTAGGCTCAAAGGCCGGGAGGGTCTATCAGTCACACCTGACTAGCTGCTCTGCATGAAAATATGAGCAGTAATGTTTTGTCTTCAGAATTTGAGGAAGGAAATTTAACTAAAGACAGGAGCCACTCCTAGTCCTCAATAAAGAGCAGACAGGAAGGCTGATTAAGGATTTGAAAGTGATTGGTTGGAGGGTGGTGTGGGGTGGGAGGGTAGGGGTGTGCATAGAGGGGTTGGGAAAAGTCATGGAAGAAACCCAAATCTTCCAGGGTCCCAGCATATGGATTTGTTTACTTCAAGAGGTAATTGCCAGCTGAGGCCCATGTTCTTGAAGCTCATTTCAAATTCTGATGATAGAGAAATTATTCCTTTTTCTGATGATGAGAAATCCGATCCAAGTTGCATAGGCTTAGAAGCGTCTCTGGTAGTAATTTGCTAGATTTAAGGATATAGGATTTCACAATTAGATTCTCATTTAAGAGAAACCATCTTGCTTATTTAGAAAATTAGTCTTTTATTAGTCAAAATGGATTTGCTTCTGAGGCCTAAACTACTTGGACTCATTTCAGGCAAATGTTTTCTAAGAGCTGAGTTCCTAAATTGAAAGAGAAACATAAGCCAACACAATAACATATTTAATGAACTGCACGAATGCATTGGAAAATTCCCATCCCAGCCAAACAGTAGAACAGAAATCACAACCAAAGGTGCCAAACTGCTTCTGTTTTTCCCAAAGGCCCAAATCATCCTGGGTCACAGTATTGACTCATGCATTTATTGATTTTTTATTTTCTGAATTTCTTACATAAAACCTGATCCTTTAAAAACATGGGCTGGTTTTTCTTGGCATGACTGGCAACACAGAATTGATTATTTCTCAAATGAGATCAGTAATCCCTTTGGGAAGAGTGTGTATGTTTGTATTTGTGTTGGGTGGGGGGATGGGTGGGAGATGGTTATGAAGAAACTTTGGAAACTTCACTTTATATGCAGGAGCAGGGATGTGGAGACCCTCTAGATTGTATGATTAGCCTCTTCCTAACCCTGGTGGCTCAGTGGTAAAGAATGGGCCTGAAATGCAGGAGTCACAGGAGAGCCAGGTTCCATCCCTGGGTTGGGAGGATCTCCTGGAGAAGGAAATGGCAACCCACTCCAGGATTCTTGCCTGGAGAATTCCATGGACAAAGGAGCCTGACAGGCTATAGTCCATGGGGTTGCAAACAGTTGGACACAAATGAGCATCTAAATGACAAACAACACATGTATAACATCTCCCATCCTTTGTGTTGTGACTCATCATCTCCCAATTATTTCAAAGGTTACTGTGAAACTCTCAGCATAGCTGCTTAATGATGGCCTTGGAGAACTCTGCCTACCTCCTCACCCACAGGACAGGGAACACTCCAAGTGGAGACGAGAATTGATCTGGTGGCCAAAGAGAGAAACCCAGCAGGGCAGGGCCTGGGTGAGGGAGAGCAGGCTGGAGGGAGGGACCTGTTCTAGATCTGGAGTCCTGGAGGATCATCATCTGTAGGGTGAGGAAATGACTTCTGAACACACACAGTTCTGAGGTTCCAGGGAGAAGACCTGGAAGGAGTGTGTACGTGTATGGATGATCTGCTGCCCATGCTGTTCTGACTCAGCCCCCTACATATGACCTCTCCTTGTGCTTCTCTCCCTAGCATTCTTTGAGCCCTTGTAAATCAATCTATGCCAGTGTGGCTGCTCAGACATCACCAGGGTCTTGGGTTAATATGGGAAAAGACTTAGTGATCAGAGACACATGAGCCTCCTGGATCTCCTCCCCTGCAACCAGATGGAAGATCACTGTCAAAGCATGCTGCAGACCCAATTCTGTCAAACACACAAGTACTTAGAGCCAACAGTCCCCAAACAGGAAGCCTGTTCTATGAGTTCCGTGACCTTACTGTCAGTTCCCTAGTCATTCCTACAAGCACCTGGCCTCAAAGATTTAATCAAGGTGGACTTGGCACTATTCTGAAGACTGGTGAGGAGGTCTTTTAGTTAGATCAGGCCCCACTGTTTTTTCTGAAGGCAGCAGGACACCAGAGTGCTGTGCCCACATGTTAGGCTACTGGGTATGCTGGATTCCTGTTTTTTCACTACTTAAGAGTTATGAGCCCCATGCAGTCTTTCCAGCCCATCACATATCTTGAATATCTCTCATTTAACCACTGGGAAATTCTTTCAACACCCCTTTGGTTAATAGAAAAGCCCCAGGGCAGACTCAGATGGCCATGTTTGCATAGCTACCTGCTGAGGGTGGATTACTAATTAGAGCCCTTCAGTGTTCACTAACTGCCCCTGGAGTGTACATTGAAATATGTTTTCACTCACAGATTTAGCAATTTCTGTGCTCACCCTGCACTAATCCCCATAAGTGATATTAAAAATATATTCATCAAAAGAAAATAACTCAGTAAAACTGCACCCACTCAGTGTGATGCAGTACGCAGGTTATTAAGCCATTATTTCTCAACTCCAAACTCTTCTTTGTGATGCTAGGGTGGGTGGGGATTCCACAAACATGTGTGCTTTGCCAGCTGTCAGCATTGGGCTATGCCCAAAGGGGCACTGGAGAGAGACTGCCAAGCTGGGAGACAGAGAAGGAATGGTGCCGTCTGTGCCTGGCATTAGCAGGCAACTATACTTTATCAGTAGCTATGGCTTCTAGCACCAATTAGTTCCACTTTCCAAGTTGTTTATAATCTTCCTGGAGCCAGCTCCTCATCCTCTCCTCAGTTCGGTGAGGCTGTCTTCTCATGCCTTTGAGGCGCCCGCATCAGCTGAGCAGCTCGCCCCTCTGGGGTCTGGGTCTCAGCAAAATAGTGTCCTTTCTCTGAGCTTCGAGGCTCCAACAACTCTGACTTCTTTGCTTTGCTTCCTCAGCCCCAGGGCAGGTACCTGCTTCTTGCAGTTATTATCTTTGTCTTATGTCAGTGTTCCCCTTTGGCTTTTCCAACCCTCTGATACCTGTTTTATGAAACCCTTATATTAAAATTTTCCAGTAAAAACAACTGACCTGGGCTCTATTTTCAGACTAGACACTAAACAGTATAGTCAGGGTCTAAAAATAACAGAAGCAGAAAAAATATTCTAGGAGCTTTATGAAGACAATTTCAAACCAAAAAGTTGGTTTACGTGGAAAGGACTAGTGGAATATGATTACCTTTGGATAGCCCAAGATCGAACATGTCAGTATGGTATGCCTGTATGAATAATTAGAAGATTTTCCAACATTGAGTTATCACAGTGATCTGACAGCAGATATTGGGGAGGTTGGCACGAAGCTCCTAGGAGTTACAGACACTGTGCTAGCTAGTCTCCCAAGATGGCCCCAGTAATTCCTTCTCTCTATGCACATGCCACTCTTCATATCAAGGGCATAACTTATTTCTCCTCCCTGTGAAACTGGGCTGGCCTTTATGCTGACATTCTTGGAATTCTGAGCCCAGTCATTAAGAGAACTGGCAGTTATGCTTCTGCTTCCGAAGTTGCTCCCTCTTGAGACACTCCCTTCTCATAACCCAGTCACCATGCTGTGAGAAGCCCGAGGCACATAAGGAAGCCATGTAAAGGAGAACTCAGGTATGCTGGTCAACAGCCCCAACTGAGATCCCAGTGGACAGCCAGTATTTATTGCAAGCCTCATGAATGAGACAGCTTGAATGTTTCAGACCTCCTGGGCCCCCAGATGACTGCAATCCTATGTGACATTATGTGGAGCAGGAGAACCATCCAGCTGAGCTCAGTCCACCAAGGGATTGGTGAAAGAGAAAGAAGTGGTTATTTAAGCCCCTGGGTTTTGGAGAGTTTGTTTGCTGCAAGAGAGAACCAGGACAGACAGGAAGCCCAGTTCCCAGATACTGGGAAACTAAGGTTACTGATAGGAAATTTGGTGACACAGTTACTAAGGTTGCTCAAACCCATCCTAGCAGGAGTATTTGTACTTTTACCAAATGATTCCTTTTAAGCTAGGACAGGACGATGAAAATTTCGATTATATTAGCTGCTACCAGCATTTAGGGAAGGGTCTAAATCCTTTGATAGGCTGCCTGGGAGATGGAAGATGAAGTATGTGGACAGTGAGTGAAAGGAGACAACGAAGATAGAGGCAAAATTGCCTATATAGAAATGGATAGGAATTCCCAGAGTGAGTGAAGACAGGAAAGAGAAGGGGAAGTAGAGAGTGGCAAAACCAACACAATAAAGTAAAGAAAATTTAATTTAAAAAAATGAAGCTCAGAGAGCTAAAGTGACTTGGCCAAGGTCAAGAATTGGTTATGCAGCAAAGATAGAAAGGGAATCCTGCTTTTAGACTCTCAGTCTAGGGCTCTCCTGAGAAATAATTCCATGTATTTGTGGTAGATTATACTCAGTTCAGTTGCTCGGTTGTGTCCAACTTTTTGCAACCCCATGCACTGCAGCACGCCAGGCTTCCCTGTCCATTACCAACTCCCAGAGCTTGCTCAAACTCATGTCCATCAAGTCGGTAATGCCATCCAACCATCTCGTCCTCTGTTGTCCCCTTCTCCTCCTGCCGTCAGCCTTTCCAGAATCAGTCTTTTCTAATGAGTTAGCCCTTTGCATTAGGTGGCCAAAGTATTGGAGCTTTTTCTATGGATTATATTGCTATCCCCCGCCCCCGCAAATACTTCTTTTTGTCTCTTTAGTACCCCTCGCCTGTGGTTTGTGAACTCTGTTTTCCTTTTTTACCTCAACAGCCTGAGTGAATATGACATGGAACAGAACTGTGCTCGATGTGTAGTGTGAGTAGACATAACCTTTGCTGGCTGTCAGCCACTGAAGTTTTGAAGTGGTTATCACAGGCTAACTTAGCCATTCCTGAATTTCTATTGCCTTGTAAGTAGGCTGTCTTGCAAGAGAGGCAATGTCTTATCCATCGGTCTGTCTGGAAACTATCAGTACACTTGCACTGTAAGTTATTAATTTGGAATGCTGCTACAAATTCACCTCCTATGAGTCTGGGTTACTTCTGAATGGATCTAATTAACCTGGTTAACTGAAACATCAGAGCCAGGAGTTTAGAAAAGAGACAGTGACCTTGAGGCCTTCCCTGAACATCCCTTCCTCCACTAGACAGAAAGCAAGTGGAGGAGGAAGTAAGGAGAAGGGAGCCAGGCCAAGAAAGGGATTTGGGGGTGGTGCAGATGGTGAAATTTCCTAACTTCATATTTTGTGAAGGGCCAATCTTGAGACTTAGCTTTGTCCTTGAACCTTAGGAAGTGCTTCCCTACCTGGTCCCATTCCATACGGCCCAAGCTCTCACAGGAAGCCATTCCTCATCCCTAATCAGGGGCAGAAGGAAAATTTAAGGTGGTGGCTATCAGATTGTATCCTAAATATTTAAGTTTCAATTTCCATCTTAGCAGTGCAAAACAAAGTCTTCATTCCATATAGCTTATTTTTTCATAATCAAATTTAAATGTATCAAAGAGATTGACTCGGGTTATTCATTGGTTATTTATTTATCACATGATGTCATTAATGTCACTGACTGTACTGCGTGTCATTAAAGTGAATCAGCTTAGGGTGAGGTAATGGTGGTCCCAGAATTGGATTAGGTCATTAGAGAGTCACCCTTTGGCTGAAAATATTGTATACCTGTCCCATGATTCACACATCATCCAGAAGCAAATCCCAAACATCAGATTTAGGTGAAATACTGTTTTTGAGCTATTAGAATTTTGATATTCCCCTCATCAGAGGCTGAGTTACCTAAAAGTGTTGCTAAAGTCAGAGGGTGATTCACTTTGATTATCACTGTCTGAAAACTCTAAATCATTAAACAGACCTCATATTTTAACTCAAATTTTATATATTTTATGAAGTCATGAGTAACCTTTAAAAGGAGCCCTGAAGAAAATCTACATGTATAAAAATGAATTTTGTATTTAGTGCTTCATGGACAAGAAAGGCACAAAGCAATTAAAACAGATAAGAGCAGGCTTTGTGTTTCAAATATTGATACCTCATGACTCCAGTAGTTGAGACAAAAGGTATTTCATGTCAGCATTCGGCATGTTGCCATAAAATCTGTCTGAAGTCATTGCATGAGAAACAAGATGTTTTATTTATGTATTGTCAAAAGTTCACAAAGACTCCATTATGTGGGAATGTTCAGTATAACCTAAGTGACAACCCCATCCTAACATATGCCATGTCTTATCTTGCCTGGCCCAGAGCAGCCCAGCCATGGGGGCTGCTCTTTTGACAAACATTTGGATTAGACATTGCCCACTTAGGCTTCTTAGGAACACAGCGTGTTGCTGTCTAGATGGAGTAGTCCTCAGTGCCCAGTGGGTGCCACCTCAACCTACCACCACAGCACTGGGGGAAAGCACCAGACCCTGGGGACCAACGGCAGAATGAATGACAGTGCTTGGCATTCCTTCAGCATCCATGTGCTTCCTACTGCCTCTGCAATGCTTGCTTCAAAGGACTGCAAAGTTTACATGGTAAGAGACAGGGCAGTGGTGAAGAGCAAGGGTTTTGGGGTCAGGGCACCCTATTTCAAAACCTGTCTCTGCCATTTATTAGCTGGGTGACCTTGAGCAAGTTTCTAACTTCTCTGTGTCTCAGTTCCCTTGTGTATAAAATGGGTGGGATGAGAACAGTACCTACTCACAGGGTTGTTGCGAGGATTACACGAGTGTGGGCACAGAAAGGCCATAGAACATGCTGTTCCTGGCTCCCAGTAAATGCTACCTAACGGTCAGCTGTCACTGGTTAGCTGTCATGGACTTTGGGGACAGCTGCTCTGAGTTGGAATCGAATCTTTCAGGAGAAGGTCTGTTTGGTTTATCAGGACATTCAGTTGCCAAGACACCTAGACAGCCTATCACAGGAACTAATCTGAGGCCCTGGCCTTCCCAGGGGTGCCTGAGGAGACCAGCAATTTAGGGGGAAGTTTCACAAAACTTTGTTGCTGGGTAGGGCTTGGCAGCCTCCACATGGTAATGCCCCCCAACCTGAGCAGAGCCAGGGCAGGAGTTCCTGACATTGATGCAAAGATGAACAGTGAACTGGTGGCAGCAGCTAAGATCCCTAAAGGGCATGATGATGGACTTCACCATTATTTCTCACACGAAGGGAGGAGTATTTCATGCACACAGTTTTAGGTTAAAAGGATTGTTCCAAAAGCATTTGTCTGTGCTAAAGACCCTCAGCCAGGGACTTCCCTGCTGGTCCACTCCCCATGCAGGTTCAGGTCTGATGCCAGGTCAGGGAATGAAATCCTGAATGCTGCAACTAAGATCTGGCACAGCCAAAAAAAAAAGTGTTCACAAAGACTTTTAGTCCCACACAGGCCCTGAGCCATCTAAACGAGTGTTAGAAGCCCCATCGTTGTTGGAAATGGGCATCTGGACTTGGTCTGCCTGCCCACGCCTGGTGTCCGGGATGCTGCTGGGTCAGGGGCCCATGGTGCCCAGTATATTCCGGCAAGCTGCAGCCTCCTTGCCACACAGTGGGAGATGCTGTTGGTTGGTTATCCTAGAACCATCCCTCTTTCTCCTTTGCCGACCTCACACTGTAGTAATGCAAAGTTAAATACCACGTGCCCTCATGGGTAATCATGTATCACAGCTCTGGCCAAGGAAACATAAGGAGAACTCTCGGGAGAAATATTTTCCCCTGCTTTCTGCCTTTGGGGGCAGTTATGTGAGGAGATGATACTTATAGCTGTGGTGACCATTTTGCCATTTTGTGACCGTTAAACAGCAAGTCCAAGGGTGAGAAAGCCAATATGTATAGGGCTGGTAGAGTGGAAGGATGGGAAAAACCTGAAATATCTATGTCTGTGTTGAGATTTTGAACAAATCCTGGGACTACTTATCTCTGGACTCTTTATTTTTCAAACAACAGATGCTCTTAAGGTTTAAGCCACTGTTAGCTGTTTATCTGTCACTTATAACCAGAAGCATTTCCAAATGATACCGTAGTCTTAACCTGTGTGTCTAGTTTATGTACCTGAACTACTTCTTTTCTCCTGATTTGCACCACTTTTGGCCCCAATTCAGGCCCTTGTGTGAAGAGGCAGCACCTTCCCAGCTCTTGCATTTCCCTCTCTCCAAGGTGCTGGAGTTGACTATCCTGAGCCACTGGCCAAGACCCAAGGATGTCCTGCTTGCCAGCACTCAGGTGGAGTCTCAGGCTAGAGAATCTCACCACAGCGTCCCATTCACTGAATCACACCCCTTCTGTGTCATGCTTCTAGACCCAAGGCTTTACTATTATCTGGAGCACTGTCATTTGAACTATAGGTCACCCACGGCAAAGTCAGCTCCCTTGGTCCTAGCCTTGCCCACTTCTGCCTTTTGCAGGCCTCCCTGATAGCCCTTTGATTAAGGTGACCTCCCGCAATGGCTGACAGGAGGGCTCACCCTGACTGTGACTCACACAGCCTGGAAGGTTAAGGCCCACAAATAGCTCTTCTCAGTGCTGAAAATGTGCGTTCTAGGTGCCTCCTTAGAATTTCTCTTGCTGCTGCTGACGTCATTTTGACCTTGGCCAAGAAACCTGATCTCAGTCCCTGCACTGCATCTGTTCAGCGTGATATTTTGGAAAAAGAGGCCTGGATTTCAAGATTGAGGAGGTGTTGGCTCTAGTCTGGTCTCTCCCACAAACAAACCAAAGTCAGCTGCTACTGCTCCTTTCTGGGCTTCTATTTCCATGTATAAAATAGAGCGGTGATCCTTTCCCTGACACTGCTACTTACATATTGTAGGAAGTGAATTTTAAACTTGGAGAAACGATAAAAATTATAGACTACACTTCAAAGAAATTATTTAGAACATTAACGCATATTTCCATAAGTACTCACAGTGTCTTTCTAAATTTGAGGTTTGGTGAATATAATGAAAATTTCACTGGAGCCCATCTTAATTTTTTAAAAAGTGTATGAATTTTCCCCCAGGGTTTTCTAACACACCAGAAATAAATTACAGAAAGGAGGGGGTGGTGGTGGTGGTGAAGCACTAAACAGTAATTCTTCCCAGCTGTAAAAACCTTGCTTTTCATGTGAATTAAGTCTTTGATCCCTAAAAATCCATTTTGCTCTTGGACAAATTCCAGACACTGCCTTCTTGGGGAAGCACAGTGCCAGGGATAGAATGGCTGTTTGATGATGAAGTTTCTCCTACGACTGTGCTGATCTAAGAAAGAAGCCTGAGGAGTGGGGGCGGTGGAGGCATGAGCTCTGTGTTCCCACATTTTGGCATCTACAAGGTGCCTTATTCCTTTTTCAAAGTACTCTGCTGCTTCTCTCCTCTGTCTTAAATGCAGGCCCTGACTCTTTTCCTTATGAGTAGATTTGTCTTTGTAATTCTGCAAGGCTGTGGCAGTCCTGCTGAATAAACTCTGCTGGAAATGGCAAGGCCTTTAGTGGATAGTCAATTCTATCCTTATGTAAGCTCATCTGTTTTGAATATCTGAGCGTTTGCCACGTGCCAGCTACTGTCCACGGATATGCTGAGAGGCAAAGTGGGTGCAGGGCACCAAAAGGAGAAAGCTCATTTGGGGTAACTCATCCTGTGCTGGTGATGGAGGCTGCCTTTTTCTTTTTTTAAATATGGTTTTAAAAATTGTGTTTATATATAACATAATATTTGTCATGTTAGCCATTTGTAAGTGTACAATTCAGTGGCATTAATTATATCCACAGTGCTGTGTACCCATCACCATTAATGATATCCCAAGCTTTTTCATCATCCCCAATATAAACTCTGTACCCATTAAACTACTGCTTCCTCCCTTCAGCCCCTGGTAACCTCTGCTCTGCTTTCTATGGATTTGCCTATTCTAGATATTTCATGTAAGTGGCATCATACAGTATTTGTCCTTTTCTGTCTGACTTCTTTCACTTAGCATAGTATTTTCAAGGTTCCTCCACACTGTAGCATGCGTCAGAACTTCATTGGTTTTTATTTATTTTTGGCTGTACTGGGTTTTCATTGCTGCACAGGCTTTTCTGTAGTTGTGGCGAGCTGCAGCTACTCTCTAGTTGTGGTGCGTGAGCTTCTCATGGTGGTGGCTTCTCTTGTGGAGCACGGTATGTGCGCAGGCTCAGTAGTCGTGGTGCACGGGCTTAGCTGCTCTGTGGCATATGGAATCTTCTAGGACCAGGGATCAAATCCATGTCTCCTGCATTGGCAGGCGGATTCGTTACCACTGAGACACCAGGGAAGCCCAGAACTTCATTCCTTCTTATGGCTGAATAATGTCCCATTGTCTGGATAGACCACATTTAGTTTATCCATGCATCTGTTGGTGGACACTTGGGTTGTTCCCACCTTTTGGCTGTTATGAATAGTGCTGCTATGAGTATCTATGTACAGAGATCTGAGTCCCTGCTCTCAGTTCTTTTGGATATATACCTAGGAGTGGGACTGCTGAGTTACACGGTTTTTACATGTGGATATGGTGTCAGTAGAACCAACACAGGTAGTAAGGGTTGCTAAAACAAGGACCCATAGCTGCATCCCAGAGGGTTATGGCAAGAGTCACAGCCAAGTGCGAGGAGAAGGAAGGGTTGAAAGAGACAGACCCTGTGGTTCTCCTATAAGGCTGTGAGATGCAGTCCAGCCCACAGTGAAGCCAGAAGCAGGAGCCAGGTAAACTGTCTGTTTGCAGAAAGATGGCAGGAGCTCGGGGAGG
This sequence comes from Antilocapra americana, assembly GCA_007570785.1. Taxonomy (NCBI): domain Eukaryota; kingdom Metazoa; phylum Chordata; class Mammalia; order Artiodactyla; family Antilocapridae; genus Antilocapra; species Antilocapra americana. The sequence continues at coordinate 488,767 of ML662331.1, read as the reverse complement.
GTGGAACAGAGCAGACAGATGGGGGGACTGAGCAGCCAGGAGGGTGAGAGGCAGAGGGTCACAGGGTAGCCATGAAGTAAAGAGTCAGAAAATCCATGGGAAGCAAGTAGCAGGGAGAGTAAGGGTCGGGGGTTCAACTATCTATCCATGGAGCATTGTGGGCCCTGCCTGGAAACCAACGAGCCTTGATCCTGTGGGCATTCCTCTAAGCTAGGAAGCCTGTTTTATCCCTCCTGCTGATGCAGAGAGAAAAACATGATGGCTCCTGGTTTGAGGGGGGTATCTGGATAAGGGCCAATCCTGACCCAAGCCTCCCAGTGGGAAAGGCTCTTGAAGCACTGCCCTTCTGGAGACCAAAGTGAGCAGCTCAAGGCTCAGGACGATCCATCATCCTGGACTATGATACGAGTAACTGTTACAGAACACTTTATTATAGGTCGCACCCAAGGGTAAAGATATGTACTGAGCAATGTTGTCTGCTAGGAGGCCGAGAAACACACATCTTAAATTTTAGGTGATGACTTACTCTTAACTACTTGGCTTAAAAATAACTGCCAAGGCCATTCCAGGCCACTATGGTCAGTAATTCCATGAGGGCACAAGCCAGGTGGCATCCTAATCCCCTGTCCCACAGCCTGCTGGGAAGGGAGTTCACGCTCATCTCCAGGTTTATCCCTCGAGCAGGGGCAACGGTAGGACGGGTCATCTTGTGGAGACAGCCAGGAGAACAGCTGCCTGGGACACATCCTGGGGTGGGGCGGGTGGGGGTGGGACTTGAGCTCTCAGTCCAGAACTGTAGAGCTAGCCACATTCAGACCTACCCAGTGAGGCTACACAAACTGTGGACGGTACAAAATCTGCTGGGCTGGAAACCCCAAGCAGTTCTTGGTGTGGCCTTCTAGACCAAATTATTTCTGGGGTCAGAAGATGCAAAGCCCCATCGGGCCTAATCTGGGAGTCTTCACTGGACTAATTGATACTAAAAATAGCATCTAGATATGATTAGGAAAGGTTCCTCTGCTGCATCCCTGTGAAAGAGAATAGGACCAATGGTTCCAGAAAGCAGACCAACACTGCACTGAATTTGCACAATGCAGAACCCAAGCAGAGAGAATCTATGTTACGAGAGAATTTAGTTCTTTTTCCTCCCCTCAAGCACTGTTAAAATAGGCCTCAATAGTAACAGGCTCAGCTGATCATTCTGACACTTGGAGAAAGTCTTGTGCTTTCTGATTTCTGATGTGTTTATTTAGGTCAGCCCCCTGCTTTGGTGGCTCAGGGGAGAAAGAACCTGCCCGTAATGCAGGAGACCTGGGTTTTATTCCTGGGTGGAAGATCCCCTGGAGGGGGGCATGGCAACCCACTCCAGCAGTCTTGCCTGGAGAATCCCCATGGACAGAGGAGCCTGGTGGGCCACAGTCCAGAGTTGCAAAGAGTCGGACACAGCTGAGCGACTGAGTGCAGCACAGTGCCTGCTTTGGTGGGGTCTCATACCCGCCCTATTTGTGCAAATCTGAACTCAGAGATGAGCCTTCATAAAAGGCTCAGAGATGCCCTTTATGCAAACTTCCCTGGGATAGCCTGCTGATCGACTGTGGGAGCAGTCCTAAAGCAGTAACCCTAAAGTTACTTTCCATATTCGGGTTTATTTGTGTACCTTAAAATTGCCTCTTACTCTATGGTAAACTTCTTGAGGTCACATGTTTTTTCATTTTTCCATTTTCACAGTGTGTCTTGCAGTTAAGATGCATGCAAGAGATATTTATAGAGGTATTTCATGAATAAACTCATGAATATAGAAGGAAATTATATTCAGCACAACTTATTAGAATCCCTATCCATAATATTGTGCTAGAATATTTTGGGAAAACTTTCTTCGGTATCTGACTTAGATGCCCAGTGTTTCAATGTATCTATTTTTTCTTGTCTTTTTCTTAGTAGAAAAAGCACCATCTGCTGCATAGTATTACTTAACTAATTAATTAAATGATTAATTCGGTTCTAAAGGCCTCTACAGCCCTGTCATCTTCAGACTGGCTAACTCCTATTCTTTTTGTCTTCCATTTTCTACCGCCTGTGCCTTAGTTTTCTTGGCAGTGAAATAGGTCTGTCTGTTACCTCACTGGGTTGTTGCTGTGAGGGCAAAATAAAACAGTGATGAGAAATGTTTGGAAAAGTGATCAGTGCCAGGTGAAGTGATATTGGACAGAACTTTTCAAACTACTCTGTAGAATGACACATTTGGCCATACGAGAGAAGACAGTGCTACAGAACAAGTTATTGGTCATATTGAGCTCTGGGGAGACTGTGCACCACGAGCGCCTAGGAAGGAGTAGGTGGAGGGCAGGACAAAGGACACTTCCTCCATTAACCACGGGAGTGAGGACAGAGCTCTTCTGTGTACCCACTTAATCAAAACAGCACACCTCCCCTCCAGAGCAGCCAATGCCTAAACCACACAAACGGGTTTTTCAAAGTCACAGGAGTTGCCTTACAGAACAAGACAGCCTATTAAAAATGAATAATGTGCATTTCTTCCTGGAAAGAACAAATCAATACCCCTCAGTGGGCCCAGTGCCACCTACCAGCTTCCACAGGAGTATGCCTTTATCCAGAAGAAGGGTATGAAAAGGACAGCGTTTCCTTCCCCTCCCTCGGGCTCACCAGTGAAAGCAGTTCACATCTCTCCCTTCAGAGGTGGAGTCTGAAGTAAAAGAAGTTCACCTTCCCCTAAGAGTACATTATAAGTTTCAGCCATAATGGACACTCTGGGGGCAAATATTTGCTCCCAAGCTCCATGGAACCTTTAGGCTCGGATTACTCAGAGAAGAACAGTTGTTCACTTTGTAGATTCAACTGCAACCCCTTTGCAGTTCAAGCCTGTTAAACAGATATTTATCTTTAGACCAACACTTCTGAGTTTCTACTATGCATCAGCATGGTGCCAAGTCTATGAATCGACACTTAATTCTCTCATTGTATAAACAAGGGAACTGACATCAGAGAGGTTAAGTTGTGTGCCCAAAGCCACACAGCTGGTAAGTGGGAGAGCTGGAGTTTGGACGCCTGAGTCTCTGGGGCTCCAGAAACCCTTTTTTTAACCATTCGACTCTACCATCATTTGCTGTGTGGCAAGCACTGTAGTAAGTATTTAGGACCCAGGAATGAATCAGATTTGCTTCTTGCTCCCAAGTATCAGATACTAGCATATTATCTTGTGTAAATAAGTAACTTTATTTATTTGGATGCACCAGGTCTCAGTTGCGACATGTGGGATGTTTAGTTGTGGCATGTGAACTCTTTGTTGGGGCAATGTGGGATCTAGTTCCCTGACTAGGGATTGAACTTGGGACCCCTGCATTGGGAGTGCAGAGTCCTAGCCACTGGACCACCAGGAAAGTCTCTATCTTACCTAACTTTAATTTAGACTTTACTGGATATCATAACCCTGCGGGGAGGAAACTGAAGAGCCACAGAGCTGAAGGTCTTGTCCAAAATAGGCTGAATAAGTGACAGAGCAGAGATTCAAATCCAGGCAATGTAATCCGGTTTCACAGCCCCTGCCAGAGCACTGTGCTACATTATTCCCGGTGAATATTTGTAAACAGATATTCACCCAAGGTTCCATCACTACCTTAACTGAGGTAAGTAAACGTCGAGTATAACATAAGCATGGCCTGGACTGAAGAGCCAGGGACTCCAGATTTGGAGCTGAAATGCTGCCACCAAGGGAGACAGCAGAGGTGAGAAGGGCATTCCATGCCAGAGGCTCCAACAGGCAAGAAGGTGTATTTGTGCACAGACAGTGCACAGCAGTCTCCCGGTACCAGTTTGGTTTGTCTTTTTTTCAGTTTTTTGGTGTTTTTTTTTTTTAACTTTTATTGAGGTTTTCCCTACATACGGTAAAGTGCTTTGATCTTAGGTACACAGCCTGATGAGTTTTTACATAGGTATACGTGCCCAGAGGTACCACCCAGAGTAGGATAGAGAGTATATCCCGAGCCCTAGGAGGCACCTTCATGCCCTTTCCCAGTCAGTAACCACACTTCTCTTCTGAGATCATCAGTATTCTGACCTCTGTCACCTCTGTTGGTTGGCTTTGTCAGATCTTGCCTTTTACACGAACAGAATTATATAGTATGTGTGTGTTCTTTTGTGTCCAGCTTTTTTTGCTCAACAAAATGTCTCTGTGGTTCCTCTGTGTGGTTGTGTGAAGCTGTCCTCAGTTCTTTCCATGGTTGTCTCGTCTCCACTGTACGAATACACCTCAATTTACTCATCCACTGTAATGGTCAGGGATATTCGAGTTGTTTCTAGGTTTTGAGTATTATGAATAAAAGCACCATGAACGTTCTTTTATGGGCCTTTTGGTGGACATGTGTTTTCATTTCACTTGAGTATATAACAAAGAGTGGAGTTCCCAAATCGAAAGGGTGTGTAGCAGTGAGCCAGGCAAAGGCCCCGCCTGAGGAGCCCGTGGCCCCAACTTGTGTGCAGGTAGCAGAGGCAGCAGGCCGTGCCGGGGGGGCATGTTGCTGTAACCAGAGGCCCAGGGGATGTTACGGTGGACAGTGCAGCTGGAGGGTGGCCCCGCAGGGTGAACCATGCTGCAGTGGCTGTGGGGCACCAGGTGTACTCCTTCGGGGGTTACTGCTCAGGTGAAGACTATGAGACGCTGTGTCAGATTGAGGTGCACATTTTCAATGCAGTGTCCTTGCGTTGGACAAAGCTGCCCCCGGTGAGGCCCGCCGCCCGCGGGCAGGCTCCTGTGGTACCCTACATGCAGTATGGACACTCAACCGTCCTCATCGATGACACAGTCTTCCTTTGGGGAGGGTGGAATGACACTGAAGGGGCCTGCAATGTGCTCTATGCCTTTGACATCAATACTCACAAGTGGTCAACACCCCGAGTGTCAGGAACGGTTCCTGGGGCCCGGGATGGACATTCAGCTTGTGTCCTGGGCAAGACCATGTACATTTCTGGGGGCTACGAGCAGCTGGCTGACTGCTTTTCCAATGACATCCACAAGCTGGATACCAGCACCATGACATGAACCCTGATCTGTACAAAGGGGCAACCCTGCATGCTGGAGGGACTTCCACTCAGCCACAATGCTGGGCAGTCACATGTATGTCTTTGGGGGCCATGCCGACCGTTTTGGGCCATTCCATTCCAACGATGAGATTTACTGCAACCGCATCCGTGTCTTTGACAGGAGGACCAAGGCCTGGCTGGACTGTCCACCCACCCCAGTGCTACCCGAGGGGCGCCGGAGCCACTCAGCCTTTGGCTACAACGGGGAGCTGTACATTTTTGGTGGCTATAATGCAAGGCTGAACCGGCACTTCCATGACCTCTGGAAGTTTAACCCTGAGTTGTTTACCTGGAAGAAGATTGAACCGAAGGGGAAGGGGCCATGTCCGCACTGGCACCAGTGCTTCTATGTAGTTGGTGACAAGATTGTCCTCTTTGGGGGCACCAGTCCATCTCCAGAGGAAGGTCTGGGAGATGAGTTCGACCTCATAGATCATTCTGACTTACACATTTTGGACTTCAGCCCTAGTCTGAAGACTCTATACAAACTGGCTGTGATTCAGTACAACCTGGACCAGTCCTGTTTGCCCCATGACATCAGGTGGGAGCTGAATGCCATAACCACCAACAGCAATATCAGTCGCCCCATTGTCTCCTCCCATGGGTAGGAGGATATCTCTGCCACCTTCCTTCCTGAGCCTGCTGTTGTCTTTACTGCCCCTTCCCATCTCTTCCCCCGCCTGCCCCTTTGGACCTTGGACTTGGTATACCTCTGCGTGGAGTTGTTGGACTAGAGGTGTTTTCTGTGCTGTGAACTTAGTGGGGAGCTGTAGCAGGAAGGGCTAGGTCCCTTCCTCTTTGGGCCGAGGGCCCCTTCCCCTTGGTGCTCTGTCCCATTCACCTCCCTCCAACTGCTGCTGGGTTCTGCTCTGCTCCAGGTCAGCCACAGGCTGCTGGGAAGTGATGGGAATGGGAAGGAGGGAGAAGCAAGCAGTGTGTGAGCCTCAGGAGCTTCCTCTCCCCACTCTCCTTCCCCCCCCTGCTTGAGCCATGGGCATTGCGAGCTGAGAGGAGGTGCAGCTGTTGGCATGAAATCTCCTTATCCCTGACCTGGGGAGGTGAGGACCAGCAGATAACCCCATCCTTCCTTGAGCTGTTGCTGTACCCTGACACACTCAGCCAGCTCAAGTTTTATACAAATGAATCAAAAGTCTCCAAACATGAAAAAAAAAGAAAGGGGTGTGTGGGTATGTGTGTGTACCTTTTGGCTATACACACACATACACACACATTTAGATTCAGTAGGTATGGCCAAAGTGTTTTCCAAAATGATCCTATCAGTTTATACTCCTGTCAGCAGTGAATGAAAGTTCCAGTTACTCTAACCTTCTTCCTCACATTTGATACAGTTCAGTCTTACCATTCAAAAAAACTTTATTTTGAAATAATGATTGATTGAAGGAACCACAATCAAGATACAGAAATGTTCCATCACCACAGAGATTTCCCTCATGCTATTCCTTTAAAGTTCTATCCTAACCAGCCCTAACCTTTCACAATCACTAATTAGCTCCTGTCTCTATACTGCTATCATATTCAGAATGTTACATAAATGTAATCATACGGTCTGTGGCCTTTAGAGATTGTGCTTTTCACTCAGTGTGGTGTCTTTGAGATGCATCCAAATTGCTGTGCAATATCAATAGTTCCTTTTTATTGCTGACTGGGATTCCATGGTATGGATGTAGCACAGTTTGTTTAATCATTCACTTATAGTAGAACATCTTGGTTGATTCCAGTTTTGGACTATTACTAATACAGTCACATAGGTTTTTGTGTGGTAATAAGTTTTCATTGCTCTATGATAGACGCCGAGGAGTAAGACTGCTGGGTCATAATGTAAGTATATATTTAGTTTTTTAAGAAACTGTGAAACTATTTTGTAGGGTGGCTGTACCATTTTTACATTCCCACCAAAAATGTAAGAGAGAGATCCAGTTACTCTACATTCTTTTTTTAAAAGTTCCTTTTTTTTACTTTTTAATTTTTGTATTTGGCTGTGCTGGGTCTTAGTTGTGATCGGGTTCTTTGTTCTGGCATGTGGGATCTAGTTCCCTGACCAGGGATGGAACCCGGGCCCCCTGCATTGGGAGCTCAGTGGCCCAGTCAATGGACTACCAGGGAAGAAGTCTCTACTCTACATTCTTGAAAGAAGTTGTCACTTTTCCCCTTTGTTTTCTGTTTGTACTCTGTTTTTTTCTCCTGTCTTCCTACTTGAACATTGTTTAGAATTCCATTTTTATTTACTTGTGTTTTCATGATTAACTTCTGTGTTTATTTGATTTATTGTTTCTGAGCCTTTCTCTCCGAATAAATGGTTGTTCATTACGATATTACAAGTACCTAACTCGTCACTGTCTACTAGTTTGAACATCTTACCAGTCTGAGTGAAGTGTACAAATCCAGCTTCCTTTTATGTTCCTTTACCCTCTCCCATGGATAATATAATTGTCTTAAACATTTTCTATACATACATTGAGAACTCTTCCAGGTGGTATTATAATTTTTGCTTCAACTGTCAAACATAATTTAGGAAACCCAAGAAGGAAAGTCTGTCACACTTACCCATGTTTTGATTCTCTCCATTATTCTTTCTTCCTCTCTGATGTTCCAAGATTTTCTTCTTTTAGCATTTCCTTTCTGTTTAGAGAATTTCCTTTAGCCATTATTTTAGCATAAGTCTGCTAGCAACAGATTCGCTTATATTTTCCTTCATCTGAGAATGTCTTTATTACCTTTTTTATTCTTAAAGGTTATTTTTACCGGATGTAGAATTCTGGTTGGCAGTTCTTTTTTTATTTATTACTTGAGAAACTTTTTGCCACATCCTTCCAACCTCCTTAGTTCCTTATGAGAAATCTGCTGTCATTTGAATTATTTTCCCCTATAGGTAATGTGTCATTTCTCTCTCACTGCTTTCAAGATTTCTCCTTTGTCTTTTCAGGAGTTTGATGATGATTTATCTTTTACCATTCTTTTATTTTCTTGGCCATCCTGGGCAGCATGTGGGATCTTAGGTCCCCAACCAGATATCAAACCCAGGCCCTCAGCAGTGAAAGCGAGGAGTCCTAACTACTAGACCACCAGGGAATTCCCAATGATGATGTATCTTTGTCTGAAATTGATTAGGTTTATCCCATTTGAGGTCTGCTCAGCTTCTTGAATATTTTTGTGCCACTTGCCAAATTTGGAAACATTTCAGCCATTATTTCTTCAAAGACTTTTTAGGCCTGACCCTCTTTCTCCTCTCATTTTGGGACTTTGATGACACAGATGTTAGATGATTTGCTACAGTCCCACAGGTCTCTGAGGTTCTGTTCATTTTTTTTTCAGTCTACTCTGTTGTTGAGATTGGGTCATCTTTATTGTTCTGTCTTCCAGTTCACCAGTTCTCTTTCCAGCCTCTGCATTCTGCAGTTGAGCTCATTCATTTAATTTTTAATTTTGTATATTGTATTTTCACTTATAAAATTTCCATTAGATTCTTGATACCTTATATTATTTTGCTGAGACTTTCTGATTTTTCATTTAAGTGTGTTCATCATTGCCCACTGAAGCATTTTTATGATGGCTGCTTTAAAATCCTTGACGGATAATTCTAACATCGGCATTATCCCAGTGATGGTGTCTGTTATTGTCTTTTCTTATTCAAGTTGAGCTTTTCCAGTTCTTGGTGTGACATGTGGTATTTGGTTGAAACCTGGACATATTTGATATTATGTTATGAGATACTGGACCTTATTTAAGGCTTCTGTTTTAGCTGACCTCTTTTGACCTCACTCTAGCAGGGAGGAGCGGTGTGTGTACTGCCTTCTTACTGCTAGGCATGGGTAGAAATCCAGGTTCTCCACTGGCCTCCATTGACACCTGGGCAGGGAGGGCTTCTCATTACTGCAGGGTTGAGGTGGGAGTTCAGGTTCCATCCTTATTGGGCCTCTGTGAACTATCCTGGCTAAGGGGAACAGGGGTGCCTCTTTATTGCTCCCCACAAAGCTTCCACCGACAACATGGGCAGGAGGCCTTGTTACCACTGACTGGTGGCAAAAGTCTGGACTCTCTGCTAGGCTGCCTCTGACATCACTCCAGTGGGAACGAGGAGGGGTTCCTCCTTCCTCCCAGGTGGGAATGGATATCCAAGTTTCCCATGTGGTCCCTGCTGACACCAGGAGGTGGGTGAACCATCTTCAGCCTGGAAGAGACGAAGGTCCCAGCTCCTTACTTGGTCATCCCTGGTTAAAGAGTGCCAGTGGGGGAAAGAGTGCCAAAGGAAACAGGGAAAGGGACTTCCCTGGTGGTCCAGTGGCTAAGACCCCGCATTCCCAATGCAGGAGGCCCAGGTTTGATCCCAGGTCAGGGAACTAAACCCCACAACTAAGAGTTCGCATGCCAAAACTAAAGATCAAAGATCTCACGTGCTGCAACTAAGACCTGGTGCAGGGGCTTTCCTGGTGGTCCAATGGCTAAGATTCAGCACTCCCAATGCTGAGGGCCCCAGCTTTGTTCCCTGGTCAGGGAGCTAGATCCTGTATGCCACAGCAAAAGAGCCTGTGTGCCGCAACTAAACTGAGTGCAGCCAAACAAATTAACATTTTAAAAAAATCAGGGAGAGAGAACTTACAGTAAGGACCAAACCAAATCAATGTTCCTATCTGATGATAAACATTTCTAATTGCACGTCATGTGACCCAGGGTAGAGTTTTAACTATGGTCCACTGGAGTAGTGGATGTGATTTTGAGGACATGTCCAGTGAGTGGGGACAGGGATCAGTGAGGGAAAGTCATGGGGTACTGGGCATAGAATAACACACTAATAATAGCAACTATATTAACTGAATACCTCCACTGAGCCAGACAATGGCTTAGGTATTTTAAACAAGTTATTTCATTTGCAAATTTATTCTCAAAACACTTACAAGGTGGGTATTATTTTTCTCTCCTTAGCGATGAAGAGAGTGACTTTCAGAAAGGTTATTAAATAATATTAATACTACTATTACTACTGCTACTACTGTGACTGCTGGTTAATTTGACTGAGCAATTGCTAGGTACCAGGCACATGCTCTGTAATTCTATTTCTCACTTAATCCTTGTATCCCACCTAATGAAGTAGGCAGCAGAGAACACCCCTAGTAACCTGAGATTCATATCAAGGTGTGTTTGACTTCAAAGTCCAATTCTTTTCATTACACCGTACAGTGTTGTTCACCACCAACTGTCTTTAGAATGGTAATATAATAATACAAATGAAGAATAACTGAAGAACAAAAGTTAATTTGATTTTTCTTCTGGTTCTAAATTTGCTGTGGATTTCTTTGTGGGGATGGGGATTGCTAATATATTATATGTGCCACTAATTTTCATCCTCCTCTTCGAGGACATGAAATTTGGGGGATGTGTGTTTGTTGAAATGTTTATTTCTATTCTATTCATTAAAGTAAGAACCCTTGGCTCATTCAGTGATGATTGTTGGAACTGATCCTCAATCTATTTCCATCCTGAGTCTCCCTGCCAACCCTGCCCTCAACAAACATTGACCTATGTCATTATTTTCCCTAAAAGTTTGTCCAAAGTCAAAGAGGAAATTAATTCCCACTCCAAATGAGGACAATAGAGATCATGATAAATGTCATGTGGTCTATTGGATTTGTCCCCAGTGAGGTAATCGGAATCCCCAGAGTTAGCCATAGCTCTCTTTGGGACATTGGTTCTGTTCATTTCTCTTACAAATCCTGTAGATCAAATGCTTATAAAAATTGTTCCCCCCCCCCAAAACTAGACTACCCCAAGGCCAGCCTCAGCATACTTACACATTTAAAAGAAAAATCCAGTGTAATGCCAAAGCCTTCTGGAGTTATGCAGATCCAGATGATATGACTAATGAGGGATTAATATCCAACATATATAAACAGCTCATATAACTCAACATCAAAAAAAACAAACAACTTGATTTAAAAATGGGCAGAAGAGTTGAATAGGCATTTTTTCAAAGAGGAAATACAAATGGCCAACAGACACATAAAAAGATGCTCAACATTGCTAATCATCAGGGAAATGCAAATCAAAACCACAACTAGACGTCACCTCACACCTGTCAGAATGGCTATTATCAAAAGCAACACAAATAACAAATACTGATGAGGATGTGGATAAAAGGGAACCCCAGGTGGCACTAGTGGTAAAGAGCCCAACTATCAGGGCAGGTGACATAAGAGATGCAGGTTTGATCCCTGGGTTGGGAAGATCCCCTGGAGGAGGGTATGGCAACCCATTCCAGTACTCTTGCCTGGAGAATCCCACGGACAAAGAGGATCCTGGAGGGCTGCAGCCCATAGGGTCACACAGTGTTGGGCATGACTGAAGCGACTTAGCACACACGCACACCTACACTGTTGGTGGGAATGTAAATTGGTACAGTTACCATGGAAAACAGTATGGTGGTACCTTAAAAAACTAAAAATAGAACTACCATATGATCCAGCAATTCCACTCCTGGGTATATATCTGAGAAAAAGCAAAAACACTAACTCAAAAAGATGCATGAACACCAATGCTCATAGCAGCATTATTTACAATTGCCAAAATATGAAGGCAACCTAAGTATCCATCAACAGATGAATGAATAAGATGTGATATGGTACATGATATATATGTTGCATATATATAGGATATATATGTATATATATATATATCATATACACACACATAATGAAATACTACTCAGCCATAAAAATGAATGAAATTTTGCCATTTGCAACAGTATGAATGGACTTGGGGTATTATGCCAAAGGAAATAAGTCAGAGAGAGACAAACACTGTATGATATCACTTATATGTGGAATCTAAAAATACAACAGGCTACTTAATATAACAAAAAAGAAACAGACCCACAGATACAGAGAACAAACTAATGGTTACCAGTGTGGAGGGGGAAGGACAAAATAGGGATAAGGGAGTGGGAGGTATAAACTTCTGGGTATAAGACAGGCTCAATAATGTGTTTCATCTTCTCATCCAGTTTTTAGATTAATATTTAGGTTTACTTTTCAAATTTTTAATTAATTTCGCTTTCTGAAAATTCTATAACTAAAACCTAGAGAGTTTTCTTCCAGGCTTCTCCACTTGGAAAACTCCTACTCATCTTTCAGAACCCAATTCAAAAAAAATCATGATCTCTTTGAAGTTTCATCTTACACAGATTGATGATAAGTTCCTCAGGACTTCTACTGCTTTCAGCTCCTGCCTCTATTGTACCACCAGTCTGGTTAGCCTTATCTGTCTTCCTCACTATGAGGCCCTTGGGTATCAGAACACATCTTGTTTTTTACTGCATCCCCAGGTCTAGTTCACTGCCTATTAGAGATAATGTCTAAGTAAAATAGTTATTAAACAAATAGATTGAAATTTAGAACATCTGAGCAGTAAAGGATGGAATAAAAATGCTTTTGCTGGAGGAAGAGAGACCTTATGGAGTGGGAAGAAAGAATGTGATGTATAAAATGGTCTTCAAGGATTGGGACTCATTTGACTGGAGTTTCAATTGAGAATTAAAATGTGTTTACACAAAAATCAATGAAATAAACTAATCCAAGTTTGGTAAAGTTTGCATTTATATCGTTTAGTCACTAAGTTGTGCCTGACTCTTTTGTATCCCTATGGACTATAGCCCTCCAGGCTCCTCTGTCCAGAGAATTTCCCAGGCAAGAATACTGGAGTGGGTTGCCATTTCCTCCTCCAGTGGATCTTACCAACCCAGGGATTGAACCCATGTCTCCTGCATTGCAGATGGAATTTTTTTACCACTGAGCCATGAAGAAAGTCCCAGAGATTACATTACCTGTTTGAAATCTATTTTGCTTATTTCCTGTATGATAAAAATGGAAATTTTAAACTGCTTCATCTAAGGGAGATACATAAAAACATTAAGAATGGAGAAAATATGAATATTCATAGGGGATTATCACTATATTAATAGAAAAATGAGTCAGGCCTAAATTTTGTTCAATCTAGGTCATAACTGCCCGCTGACATAAAATATGAGCTCTAAAGACAACTTACATTAAAATTTTTATGAAAGCACATTATCCATCAAAATATTTTAATTAAAAGACCTCAGGAAAACACTTAGAGCAAATTCAGTTTTTTCTTCCTTTTTTCTAGTGAGGTGATCAGGAAGAAAGTAGGTCAGAAACAACTTGGGAGATGAAGGCCGACACATCTAACACCAGCCTCAGAAGTGCCAACTGCAATTAACATCTTGCAAACCACATAGCTCACACTGTGTTGGGCAAGTGATTTTCTACTGCTGAACATTCATATTCCAAATTTGTGGGGAGTTTAGGTGTAAATATTCCCTAAAATGCTTTATTTTTACTTTTCAAGGAGATTCTGGACATCTGTCTAGTGTCTGACCCTGTCCCCAGGGACCATGAGATAGATGATCTTGGACACAGAAAGAAGCAGGGGCCACTGGGGCTTCCTGGGAGCCAAGTCATGGCATTCAACTTCAAGGGATGTGGCACAAACATGTCATTTTTGTTGTGTGTGTATGTGTTTGTACAAGTTATTTAACAGTTTGTAAGAATGGCAAACTTAAAACTCAACATTCAGAAAATTAAGATCATGGCGTCCAGTCCCACCACTCCATGGCAAATAGATGGGGAAATAATGGAAACAGTGAGAGACTTTATTTTCTTGGGCTCCAAAATCAATGCAGATGGTGACTGCAGCCTTGAAATTAAAAGATACTTGCTCCTTGGAGGAAAAGTTATGACCAACCTAGACAGCACATTAAAAAGCAGAGACATTACTTTGTCAACAAAGGTCTATCTAGTCAAAGCTGTGGTTTGTCCAGTGGTCATGTACGGATGTGAGAGTTGGACCATAAAGAAAGCTGAGTGCCAAAGGATTTATGCTTTTGAACTGTGATGTTGGAGAAGACTCTTGAGAGTCTCTTGGACTGCAAGGAGATCCAACCAGTCCATCCTAAAGGAAATCAGTCCTGAATATTCATTGGAAGGACTGATATTGAAGCTGAAACTCCATACTCTGGCCACCTGATGTTAAGAACTGACTCCTGGCAAAGATCCTCATGCTGGGAAAGACTGAAGGCAGGAGGAGAAGGGGACGGCAGAGGATGAGATGGTTGGATGGCATCACTGACTTGATGGACATGAGTTTGAGCAAGCTCTGGGAGATGCTGATGGACAGGGAAGCCTAGCGTGCTGCAGTCCATGGGGTTGCAAAGAATCGGACATGACTGAGTGACTGAACTGAACTGAAGAATGCCATGATGCCTATTTTCTAAACTCTATCTTCACCAGGGCTTCTTAACCTGGAGTTCATTCAGGGGGCGTAAGGACTTATATTTTTCTTTTCAGTATCCTCTAACTGAAATTTAGCATCTATTTCAATTATGAATATAGGCAGTGAACCATGGTGATATGAGGCATTGATCTGTAACTTTGTCACCAATGGAACAGATATTTTCCAGGACATTATCATGTTGCCATATCATTTATGCTCATCACTTGGGAATTATGAGAGTTAACAGAACTACTTCTAGACTTTGGTTTTTAATGCACAAATATTATTATACCACAGATTGATTTGAAATATTTTTATACCTGTATTTCAATATAATTGGTTAGATTTATAGTACTATGAATTTTATTTTTTGCATTAAAAACATTCTGAGAACTGACCCAATGGCTTTACTAGATGCAAAGGGATCCATGGTACAAATATCAGAATCTTTGGTCTATAGAAGGACTCAGCTTACTCATGGAGAAGGCAATGGCAACCCACTTCAGTACTCTTGCCTGGAAAATCCCATGGGCGGAGGAACCTGGTAGGCTGCAGTCCATGGGGTCGCTAAGAGTCGAACACGACTGAGTGGCTTCACTTTTGCTTTTCCCTTTCATGCATTGGAGAAGGAAATGGCAACCCACTCCAGTGTTCTTGCCTGGAGAATCCCAGGGATGAGGGAGCCTGGTGGGCTGCTGTCTATGGGGTCGCACAGAGTCGGACACGACTGAAGCAACTTAGCGGCAGCAGCAGCGGCAGCTTCCTCAAATAAAATACTGTAGATGCAGCTGTGGTAGACACCAGTGTGTTTGAAACTCTGTAAAGTCACTGAGCCCCATGTTCAAACAACAGCTCAAGAAGAAGGCCAATACACACAACAGAGCAAATCATGGCTGCCCTGTTTGAAAGATCCTTAGCTTAAAACCCCATCTTTGTGGCCTGTCATTTTGAAGATGATCCTGGGCAATGTTAGAAACTGGAAGCCCATGATAGACTGTGCCAGTAGCCCCAGATGGAGTCAGAAAGAGCAACAGAGAACAGAAGTTGGGGGAAAAATAACAGAGGTGGAGGCAGGCCACTGTAGAAAGCAGACTAACAAAGGATCGAGGGAGAGCCACTTCATGCCAGTGGCTAGGAGGGTATCTTTGATATATGGGAGACAGCTAGCCCTCCTTCCACTTTTGGTATTAGTTATAGAAGTCCAATACTTTTATCATGAGAGGCCTGTTTGCTTGCTAGAGTCAAAGGAAAATGCATGAAAGTGTGGTCATGCTGCATGAGAGCAGACAAAAAACAATGGGGCATTCTCTCAGGCCCACAGCAGAGGTTCGGGGGAGGATTCTTGGGGGACATGACCACTGAAAAGGCGCTCGCTGTAGGACGACCTCTGCAAGCCTAGTGGGTGCTGTTGGTGCCCCTTGCAGATCTCCGTTACTGGTAGGTGCCCTGGTCTTCCAGCTGCAATGAGTGTTGGGCACCCTGTCTCCAAAGAGTCGCTCTTGGCCCAACAGTAGCTTCTGCCACCCCCAACCTCCTAGGAAAAAAATAGGGGTGACAATGCTGACACCTTGTTGGCATGGTGCCATTTGTACTCCAGAGCTTTCCACTGCCTCAGGCTAAAGCTGGTCTCCAGTTGAGACCACACTGACCCCCTCCTATCCTGCTTCTTGTCATGTCCCTTCTCCCCAGAGCACTCTCACCAAACCCACATGAAAGAGAATCCCTGCCTCGGGTTCTGCATCCAGGGAGCCTACACTAGGATTCCTCACCTTTCTCTCTTCCTCCCTCGTTTCTCAACTCCTAAGGTTGGTTTTATTGAAGATAGGAGCACAAAACAAGCAGCATCATGACCCAGAACCTGGGTTTTACTGGCTTCACAATTTTGCCCTGGATTTTGGGACAGGGGTTCATCTCTTTTCGTACAATCAGTACTTTTGCCTAAAAGCTTGCCAGTTGCCTTGAAAAGCAAGTCTTTCCTATGCATGTCACAGATTTCCTCAGTATCTGATCTTATTAATGTGAAGTATATACAGAATCTTTCCTTATGAGTCTCCATCTTTAAAAGCAAGTAACTCCTACCTCTCAACTGTGTAACTATTTTAAAAGATGATGGCTCTGTTAGAAAATATGATCATTAAGTGTTTCTAAGAGCATTAAAAATCAACTTCCTCAACTCTTGAACACCCAGTGTCTTTATGTGATTATGGGTTTTTTTGGTTCCACTTCTAGCATGCAGAAGAAGAACAAAATGTGCCAGGATGTTGAGAGGCTGTATCAGAGAGGGGTTAGTGTGGAGACTGGAGTCAGGCTGCCTAAGCATCACTCTTGCTCCACCAATGACTAGCTCTGTGTCCCTGAGTTATTAACTTAATTTCTTGGTGTCTCAGTTTCTACATTTATAAAATGGGGAAAATACTAGTACTACTTATTAGATTGCACAGTGGAATAAGTGATGTCACTAAAACAGTTAACACACTCAATACAGGAGACATTAGTTATGTTTTAGTCATATTATGTGTACATTCTTTCCCACTTTACTCATGGCTTATGGATTAAATCATAGTCAAAGTTGCCAAATCCTTTTATCTCACAAAGTTAACTATTTTACTTTCGTTAGGCTTCTTTTATTACCTCAAACTTATGTTTTAAGTAAGAATGTGAATAATTCACATTTGAGACTTTTTTGGTTTAGTGGAACAAAAACAAAGATGTGATGGGTCCTTGTATATTAAGTGCTCATCAAGAGAAAAACAATGAAACAAATTGAGATCATATATTAGGGTTAATTGTGCATATCCTTATTTAGAAAAACATTTGATAAGTATTATAGTTATTTGTATTTTGAAACTAACATCTTTTTATATATATTGTGTATTTTAATCCATTGAGGGGTAAAGAAAGAACATATGCATCATTTTATATTTACTGAAGAACTTTAATTTGGAAACCAGAAGTGAGAAATTGATAAAGCTGGGAAATAACTGCTTTAGTAGAGGAATGACAAAGTGAACTGAATGTTATCATATAGAGGAACAACAGTCTATGTAGAGCTGACTAGAGTTTGCTTCAGAGTGGTCTACAGAAGAAATGGGCCTAGGGAGATGCCCTGTGCCCCACAGTGGTACTGTTATAGGTGTGTAGATGCTGACTGAGAATTTGATATAGACGCTACTGTATTAGTTTCCTGGGGCTGCCATAGCAAAGCACCACAATTTGGATGGCTTAGGCACCAGGGACAAGTTTCATGGGAGGCAATTTTTCCACAGACTGGGATGAGGGGGATGGTTTGGGGGTGATTTAAGTGCATCATTTGATTGATTGTGCACTTTATTTCTATTATTATTACATCAGTTTCACCTCAGCTCATCAAGCATCAGATTCCAGAGATTGGGGACCCCTGGCTTAAACAGAGACTTATTATCTCATAATTCTAGAGGCTAGAAGTATCCAGATCATGGTGTGGGCAGAGTTGGTTCTGAGGGAGAATCTGTTCCATGCCTCTCCTCTAGCTTCTGGTAGTTTGCTGGAAAAATGTAGTTTTCCTGGGCTTGTAGATACATTCCCAGGGTGCATCTTCACATGACCTTCGTATTCACGTGGCATTTCCCCTGTATGCATGCCTGTGCCCACATCTCCCCTTTGTATAAGGACACCCGTCACATTGGGTTAGAGGCCCACCCAACTCCATTAGGACCTCATTTCTTCACCGACTACTTCTACAATGATCCTATTTCCAAATGAGGTCACATTCTGAAGTGCTGGGGGTTAGTACTTTAACATACTTTGGGGGATATAATTCCCCCAACGAACTTCGGGGGACACACAGTAAACCCATAACATCTACTAATGGGAAGACTGCCAATTGTGGGTTTAAAGCCTGGCTATGACCAGAAGTAGATGGCTAGTGGGTAAATACTTCTCTTCAGATTAAATGTGGACATAAAATATATTGAGAATCACCAAGAATCTTTTGATCACTTCTCTCTAATCAAACAGGATTCGTCCTGTTTTTGATCTACTTTCCAGAATCTTCTCCTGTTAATGTACGTTTCACTCTAAGGCCTTTCTTGGCCTAGGTTGCTTCTCCACTTCTATTTTGGGACAATATCAGCCTTCAACAACAGGTGACTTAACACTGTCAAAATGACTCAATGAATGGTGCCTAGAAGAAACTATTAGAAGAGAAATTAGCAACTAGGGGGGTGATGTGTCTAACTGGCAATAACGGAGACTGAATATTAAGCATGGCTATCTTTTAGGTTTTCAAAACTAGTGCTTGCCTAGTTCTTATTTCTTCAGAGCCTCAGAAGTGATTTCCTAAGGTTTAGTTCAAATAAACCATTTTTTTTCCTTCTTAAAACCTTATTCAAATGTTAAAAGGTAGCAAACCCAGGGACTTCCCTGGTAGTCCAGTGGTTAGGATATTGCACTTCCCCTGCAGGGTGCATGGGTTTGATTTCCAGTCAGGGAACTAAGATCCTGCACACCGCTCATCATGGCCAATACCAAAACCAACCAAACAAACAAAAAAGATAGTAAATCTGTTGGTTTTAGATGGAGTGATGATTTTGAGAGTATATATGAAATAATACTTGGCAGGGAAGAAGCGAGTTCATGCTGCCATCTTGGTTAGGTCACATGGCTGTGGGTGCAGTTTTTGATGATCACAAATGCCTATGTGGGATTAATCCAAGCCAATTAAAACCTTAGCTTCTCAAAGGGTTTTTCACTGCTGCATATTTATTATATTCAAAGATGAAATGATAGCTGAAACCAACCTTGGGTCTAATGCAGCTGTCCCAGAGTTATATTTCAGTGTTTGTGTGGGTTACATTCATAATACATTTTGTAAGAGCTTAATATAAATTCTTGGAACTCAGATAATACTTCTATGCCTATTAAAAGAAGTTAGAACTTCAGGATTTAAGATGAGGTTGCTTGGCAATAATAAAACAGAATAAAGCAAGTCACCTTAACACAAAGCAATGATTTCTTATACAAAGCAGACTTTCACAACTGAAGGAAAAAAAGCTTTCCTTTTTAAAAGACTGGAAAGGCACAAGTTACCAAATTTCAGAATATACTTTCTCAGTAATAAAAGCAAAATTTTTTTCTAATAATTCAGTAAAATACAAAGTGATAAAAATTATAATTTGTGTTAATCATGTTATATAATATGCATTATATTTATATAGTAATATAATTAACAGTTGAGACTATACCATCATGCTTTTCACATGATTTTAAAGTATTTTTTTGAATGAGGGTGGTTATTTTTATACATGAAAATAGTTATTCTCCACAGGGAAAAGAAAGATGACTCAGGAGAACTGAGTGACCCAGGGAACACTTGAATAACATTATATATTAGAAGATGGCACACTTTTGCTGTAAAGGACAGATAGCAAATTTGAACTGTGTCATTTCCATGAAAACTACTCCACTCTGTCTTTGTAGGGGAAAAGCAGCCATGGACAATATGTAATGAACAGGTGTGGCTGTAGTCCAATAAAACTTTATTTATAAACATAGGCAGCAGGGCATCGTTTGCTAATTCCTGCTATATATCAATCACTGGGGAGACCATTTTCATCAAGTAATAAATAGTGAAAATCATATCATAGAATTCAGTGCTTTATACTCTGTCAAAATAATTCTATACACATTTTTTCATTTGGATCACACCAGATTTCAACTCTTCTCTCAGCCCTGATGAGGAAAGCGCTCACTGCATGAGAGTAGCAATCAGCCATGAGTCTCTTGAGGACATGTTTCATACCTCATTCTTTGGTGCCTGGCAATGTATGGTGAATCAACTTAGTGCATTTTCTGCCACCTCGATGCACACACTGTGTTTGTCTGCCTACTTCACTTTCCCTCTCTCAATGATGCCCTTTACCTTTCCAAACAGCTGTTTCTTTGACCCTTGAACCCTTTTGTAATTTTCCATATTTCAGCTGGAACATATTTATACATGTTCCTAAGGACGTTTCAGTTAACCTAAAGCACTAGGGTGGAGCCAAAGGCTTTTCCTCCTCATATCTAACCTGCCTGTGCAGATGAACCTAACCAAGCATCCATCACTGCACACACATAAAAAGGAAATAAGGACTATTCATTTGGGCATAGTAGACAGAGAAGGAAAAGACAGAGTCCCTTATTCTCCTATTCCCTTGACCTTGAAAGCAAGACAGGACACTTTTTTGGTCTGGCCACACCTCTGAGATGCAAGGATGAGATGTTAGTGATCATTTTTGGATCAAGTTGTGACTGCTGCGAGCTCCCAGTTCAAGTCATTTATTTCTAAGCAGGACATATTTGAGCTTGCTAAATTGGATCTCAAAAGCATGATCTAAAAGAGAAGATATGTACTGCAGCAATTTCCCTAGGTACCTCTCTAGGCCTTTCTATTTTTTGCCTTTGTAGTAAATTGAAAAACATGGTCAAGCTATATTGCACTGTCTCCAATTAAAAGGTAATTTTAGGGCTTAGAATTTTCCTCTGAGTACACACTGTTTTCACTGTGGTTAATTTATAATGGGGTTATAATTGTAATTTTGATTATTTTCTTTGGCTCTTGAGTTATTTAGAAGAGTATTTTATTTTATTTTTATTTTTTTGGCTGTACCATGCAGCTTACAGGATCTTAGATCCCCAATCAGAGATTGAACCTGCACCCTACACAGTGAAAGCACGAGTCCTAACAGTTGCACTGCCAGGGAATTCCTTAGAAGAGTATTTTACTATTTATTTTCCTAACAGTTCTATTTCTTTCTTTGCATTGTTAATTTCTAGCTTTTCAGCATTCAGGTCAGAGATTGTAGAATACCTAATTTCTAAATTTGGAGATTTAAGGTTTTCTTTGTCTCATAGGGCCTTAAGCACTTCTGTAAATATTTTGTGACAGTAAGAAATGGATGCTGAATTAAAAATTTATGTGTGTGTACATGTATATATATACACATATGATATATTATACATATACATCATGTATTATATATTTTACATATATATCATGTATTACATATTATACATATATAATCATGTATACATGTAAATCTATATATTCAGTAAAGTTTAAACACTGTAATGTTACAACCTTTTATATCCATTTTAAACTAGGTGGTTTCCCAAATTCCAAAGAGGTGTTTTGTCAAAGCTTTTTTTTTTAATTTATAATACTCCCAGCTTTGTATATTTAGACAAAATTTTATAATACTCTTGGCTCTCTATATTTTGACAAAATGTTGTCAGTACCTACAGGTTCATGATTGATATATTTTGGTGGCTTGTATTTGTATTAAAACATACTCCTCATTTCTTAGAAATACTTTTAAAATTCTTATATATAATCAATGAATGAGAGAGGAAATAAAAACTGAAGAAACATATTAGGAACTTATTAACAATAAAAGTAATATTTATTCAAATGAAAATTTATCGTGGTCTCACTTGAAATTTATGACCAAAAACCTTAATTTGACTTCAAGAGCTGCCTCCTAGTCCTACTACATTTCCAAGAAATACCCTCTCCCTGTCTGAGAGGGCTATTTTAAACCTTCTCAAAACTCCAAAACTTCTTCCTTACATTTTACTGTCAGCTGCCAATCATGCTTATTATTTCATTGAAAAATTATTCTCAATCAGAAGAGCACATCCTTACCCTCCCCATGGCAAGTGGCCCATCCTGCTCACCTCTGCGTCCCCAGGCTTCTGCTCTGGTCACACCCATCAGCTGCCCCTGCTCCCACGCTGTCTCCGTAAATCGGATTCCCACCACTTGTGGCCGCTCTGGCTTAGTGCCCTGGTGACAAGTGTCCTCTTTCTTTCCTGCCTCATCAATGTTTCCCCCTGTGTGGGGTCATTCCAGTCTCAGCCCTGAAATATGTTGTATTATCTTTCATCTTAAAATAAGAGTGCTTCCTGTGACCACTTCCAGCCACTGGTCTCATTTTTCTGCCACCTGAAAAGTTAGCTACCCTATCCATCTTGCTTTCCTCATCCCCCATGCTGTCTCTGAGCCGAGTTCAAGCAAGCATTTGCTGCCACTTGCTCTGCTCTCAAGATTACCACGTTGCCATTGGTTAACTCTTGGTTTCTCAGCAGTGTTTTGACCTGGTTGATCCCTCCAGCCTTCTGGAAACACTTCTTTCATTTGAGTTCTTGGGCTTGTTTATCTCCCTCTTTTTTAAAAAGTTGTGGTAAAACAAACAGAACAAAATTGACCTTCTTAACCTTTTATAGAGGTACAGTTCAGTGGCATTAAGTCCATTCACATTGCTGAGCTACCATCACCACTGTCTGTCCACAGAACTCTTTCCATCTTGCAAAAGGGAAACTCTGTGAAACACTATGAAGCACTAGCAGTCCCTGCCCTGCTCCATCCTGAGTTTCTCCTTGACTTCTAAATGTTGGGTTCCAGAGTTCAGCCTTTTGACCTCATCTCTGCTGTAGTTACACTCCCTCTCTAGGAGGCCTCATCTGAACCCTGGTTTTAAATACTATCTCCACAATGTTGTTTAGTTGCTCAGTCATGTCTGATTCTTTCATGACCCCAGGGATGTAGCCCGCCAGGCTCCTCTGTCCATGGGATTTCCCAGGCAAGAATATTGGAGTGGGTTGCCATTTTCTTCTCCAGGGGATCTTCCCAACCCAGGGATCGAACCTACTTCTCCTGCATTGGCAGGAAGATTCAGTATTATTGAGCCACCTGGGAAGCCCATCATTTTCACAATGGTGACAGCCCAAATTGGGATCATAGCCAGGACTTTTTCAATAAGTGGTGCTGGGAAAACTGGACAGCTACATGTAAGAAAATGAAATCAGAATACTCTCTAACACCATACACAAAAATAAATTCAGAATGGATTAAAGGCCTAAATGTAAGGCCAGATACTACAAAACTCTTGGCAGGAAACATAGGCAGATCATTCTTTGATATAATTTGCAGCAATATCTTTTTGGATCCATCTCCTAGAAGAGTGAAAATAAAACCAAAAATAAACAAATGGGACCTAATCAAACATATAAGCTTTTGCACAGCAAAGGAAACCATAAACAAAAAGAAAAGACAACCTATAGAATGGGAGAAAATATTTGCAAATAAAGCAACTGACAAGGGGTTAATCTCCAAAATAAACAATAGTTCATATAGCTCAATATCAAAAAAGAAAGAATCCAATTGAAAAATGGGCAGAAGACCTAGACATTTCTCCAAAGAAGAAAGACAGGTAGCCAATAGGCACGCAAGAAGATGCTCAACATCACTAATCATTAAAGAAATGCAAATAGAAACTACTGTGAGGCACCACCTCATACTAGTCAGAATGGTCATCATTAAAAAGTCTACAAATAACAAATGCTAGAGAGGGTATGGAGAAAAGGGAACCCTCCTACACTGATGGTGGGAATGTAAGTTGGTGCTGTTGTTGTGGAAAACATCTTGGAGTTTTCTCAGAAAACTAAAAATAGAATTACCATATGACTCAGCAATCCCATTCCTGGGCAAATATCCAAACAAAACTATAATTCAAAAATATACATGCACCCCTATGTTCATATCAGCGCTATTCACAATAGCCAAGACAGGGAAACATCCTAAATGTCTGTCAACAGATGAATGGATAAAGATGTGGTACATATATACAATGGAATGCTACTCAATCATTAAAAAGAACAAAATATAAAATAATTAAAAATAAAAAATACAAAAAGAATGAAATAATGCCCTTTGTAGCAACATGGATGGGTCCAGAGATTATCAAGCTAAGTGAAGTAAGCCAGACAGAAAGACAAATACCATATGATGTCACTCATGGAATCTAAAATATGACACAAATGTACCTATCTATGAAACAGAGACAGAATCATGGCATAGAGAAGAGACTAATGGTGGCAAGAGGAAGGGTCTTGGGGGAGGGATGGAGTGGGAGATTGGGGTTAGCAGATGTAAGTTCTTATATACAGAATGGATAAACAATAGGTCCTACCGTATAACACAGAGAACTATACTCAATAACCTATGATAAACCATAGTGGAAAAGAATACTTTAAAAACTAATGTATATATATGTATAATTGAACCACCATAATTATATATGTATAATTGAACCACTTTGTTGTACAGCAGTAATTAACATAACGCTGTAAATCAGCTATATTTGAATTTAAAAAAAAGAATGATTTGGCCTCAAATGTCAGTAGTGTTAGGGTGAGAAACCCTGATATGGATGCAACTCAGAAGTGTGTGTATGTGTGTTAATGTCCTGGGGGCAGCCCAGTGGGTAGACACCAGGGCGCCCTGTCCCCTGGTAAGATAACTCTGAGGTGTGTTCTACATAGTTTCTTGCAGGGTCTCCAGAAGGACTCAACCTCAGTCGCCCACAAAGGCAAATTGCCCACTGTGGCATCCTTCATTGGCTTTTACAAAAGTCTTTCCATCTCACTCTCCCCACCCCCTTGTTCCTGTTTCTAAGGACTGCTTCCCAAATTAGCTACCTGCCCACAAGTTCTCTGTGGGTCTGCTTTTAATAATCATACCTAAACCTGGTTCCCCAACTAGATTAGGTTTCCCTACCTTGAGTGCCTCCATCCCCTTTGTAATAACTTTGTATTTAATATCAGTCTCCTTCACACACTGTGAACTCTGTATGGATGGGTTCTATGTGTGTTTCATGTATTTTCATGGCTTAGTGCAGTTTGAGGTGCATGGTAGATGCTCAAAAGTATTTGCTGTTAGGCTGAATGAATACATGAGTGAATTTAGGCTTTCTTCCTTTGAACTAGGAGCCTCTTTTATATGTTCTTTTCCCCTTACTTTGAATGACTTAATGAGACAGCTGTGAAAACCTCCAGGCAGAGTGGGAGGTCAGGCTGTGGTTGACTTGATGGCAATATTTCTAAGGTTAATATGGAGCCATTTTGTCTGATTCTTCAGACCTGGGATTAGGATCTTAAATAGTATGAGAATATTCTCAATAGTGTTAATAAATCAAAGACTCATGGTCTACAAAGTAATAAAGAGGATTATCTTAACACTTGCAGAAAATAAACAAGTTGAAAATAATGGGAGAGTTAATCACAGGAAAAGAAAAAACTACCATTGGTGCCTCACCTACTATGTGCCTAGCCCTGTGCTCTATTTCCACTAGCTCACTTCATTTTGCACACGAAGAAATTAAAATTCCATCACTCATTATCAGAGAAATGCAAATCAAAACCACAATGAGGTACCACTTTACACCAGTCAGAATGGCTGCCATCCAAAAGTCTACAAGCAATAAATGCTGGAGAGGATGTGGAGAAAAGGGAACCCTCTTACACTGTTGGTGGGAGTGCAAAGTAGTACAGCCACTATGGAGAACAGTGTGGAGATTCCTTAAAAAACTGCAAATAGAACTTTCATATGATCCATCAATCCCACTGCTGTGCATACACACCGAGGAAACCAGAATTGAAAGAGACACATGGTGCTCGCTTTGGCAGCACATATACTAAAATTGGAATGATACAGAGAAGATTAGTATGGTCCCTGCAAAAGGATGACATGCAAATTCGTGAAGCGTTCCATATTTTTATGCAGATGTATAGAACAGTCTTTTGGACTCTATGGGAGAGGGCGAGGGTGGGATGATATGGGAGAACGGCACTGAAACATGTAAATTATCATATGTGAAGTGAATCATCAACCCAGGTTTGATGCATGATACAGGGTGTTCAGGGCTGGTGCACCAGGATGACCCAGAGGGATGGAATCGGGAGGGAGGTGGGAGGGGGGTTCTGGAAGGGGAACACATGTATACCCATGGTGGATTCATGTCAATGTATGGCAAAACCAACACGATAATGTAAAGAAAAAAGTCTTTCTTGAATTTGTTAGAATAATAAAAAATAAATACTTAAAACAACAAAAAAAGAAAGAGACACGTGTACCCCAATGTTCATCGCTGCACTGCTTACAATAGCCAGGACATGGAAACAACCTAGATGTCTATCAGCAGACGAATGGATAAGGAAGCTGTGGTAAATATACACAATGGAATATTACTCAGCCATTAAAAAGAATACATTTGAATCAGTTCTACTGAGGTGGATGAAACTGGAGTCTATTATACAGAGTGAAGTAAGCCAGAAGGAAAAACAACAATACAGTATACTAATGCATATATATGGAATTTAGAAAGATGGTAATGATAACCCTGTATGAGAGACAGCAAAAGAGACACAGATGTATAGAAAAGTCTTTTGGACTCTATGGGAGAGGGCAAGGGTGGGATGATATGGGAGAATGGCATTGAAACATGTAAATTATCATATGTGAAATGAATCGCCAGCCCAGGTTTGATGCATGATACAGGGTGCTCAGGGTTGGTGCACCGGGATGACCCAGAGGGATGGAATCGGGAGGGGGTGAGAGGGGGGGTTCTGGAAGGGGAACACATGTATACCCATGGTGGATTCATGTCAATGTATGGCAAAACCAACACAATAATGTAAAGAAAAAAGTCTTTCTTGAATTTGTTACAATAAAAATTAAAAAAAAATCAGAGAGGGAAATGACAGAGCCCAAATTTGAACCTCAACTGGCTGCTGTCCAAGGTATTAATATTTTCTGTTACAGCACAGGGGGCGGAGGGTGTGGGTCCAGAGACTGCATACATACAGAGCAAGTGTGGTGAGGGGGCGGCCGTTGGGCAGTTTGGACATGATGCCCTTTTGGGTTCCTTACAGCGTTAGGAATGTCTTACTGCAATGATTGCTGGCTCTCCATCTGGCCCTCTTTGTTTACTCATCAGTTTCATCTTGGAAGTAGAAGGCATTGCCCCATAATTTCCTTTCCTCTCATTACTTCTCATTAGCTAAGGCTCCACTGAGTAGATATTGAGTCCTTAACATTTACTATATTTCATCAAATAAGCTACTGGTTGGGTGACGCATGGTTATCTTACTTACTCAAGAAGGAAAAGCCCTGCTGATAAACATCATTATAAGATGCCATAAATTTTAACAAGTGCCAATTTCAGAGATGTTAAAATGTGAAAGAAGTGCGTCTTAGAATCCATGAACTCAAATTCCCGTGAACACAGACTCAGTTATTCTCAAAACAGGAGCAATCTTCTGAGCTTTCCCCTCTACGATCATCAACACACACTTAGTGAGTAGCTGCTGTGGAGAAGCCTTGGGGTCAGGTGGTTTGAAGGAAATACAAGATATCTGGAACCAGATCCCCCAACTGTAATCACAGTGAGGCAGTTTTAAAGTATGATCTGAAATTTTGTGACAATCCTTCCACGCAGAGACAGAGGTCCATGTCTCCTTCCCCTGATCTGTATGGGGTTGTGACTGCTTCAGCCAGCAGTACAGCAGGAGTGAGGCTACGTGACTTCCAAGGTTAGGTAATAAAAAGCCATGCAGCTTCTGTTCTTTTCCCTGGATTACCTGCTCTTGGAACCCTGAACCTCCAGGTTAAGAAGTCAACTGACCTGACGCTATCATCCTACGGAGGCTACATGTGGATATTCCGGTTCACAGTTGCAACTAAGCCAGGCTTCCAGCCATACCTGACAAAGGGCATCCAGGTGGGCCCCCCAGCCCCAGCTGGTCCAACTTCCAGAATGAGGGCAATTATTCCTTTTGAGAATCAAACAATCCTACATTATGTGTCACTAATACTTCCACATTTCTATAGCTTTACATAGTAAATATTTCTCTCTCACTCATGTCGTGATCTGGTGTGCGTCTGGTGATCCTTTTTCATCCTGTAGCATCTAGGACCAGGGGCTTCTAAGGTTGCTATGGAGGAGGAAGAAACCTTTCCGGATGGCACAATATGTTTTAAAGGGTGAGGCCTGCAATGGCTCACAGCAGTGCTTCTCAAACTATCCGAGGACCAAGTTTCTAAAAAAGTTTAACCCATCATGGACCAATACTCTAACAAAAATGAATGACTAGAAAAAGGAAATGCTGTTTGGGTGCAGTGGCAATGTCAAATTGCTGTCAAAGTCCCTAATGGCTTACTTTTAAATTTCTGTATTCACTCACTGCAAATGTGAGTGAATGTACAGTTTGCAAATGGGCACTGCTGCGTGGACCACAGTTTGAGGAGCACTGATTTACAGTAATTGGGCCCACATCCTACTGGCCAGAACTTGACTGCATGACCCCAGTGCAACCATGAGCAAGCCTGGACAATGTCATGTGCTGTGTGCCAGGAAGAGGAGACACTGGCTGAACTCATAGCATTGCCTCTGTGACCTGCTTTAAGTTAGAGTTTTACTCTCTTTCCCTCTAGGAGGATCCAAATGTTTACAAATTTATGTCTCATTTATGTTTGTGGTTCTCATTTAAAAACAAAAGCTGTGCAGGGCAGGAGGGAAAGGAGCTAGGAAACTGTCCTGCATAGTATGTGGTATCACTGTGATTCTTCCCACTTTTACAGATCCTGACAATGGGTAAAAATCTAGCTGGGTAAAAATTGTGTTCAAGGGCACACAGGCAGCAATGATGTTTCTGTAACATTCCAGGTCTCTGGTGCATATGTCAGGTGGCTACTGTTTCTGCTTCAGACTCTAGAGGAGGACCGTCCCCCCTCTACTATATGTCACTAAAGGGACTAGAGTTACCTTATTTTTGAAAAAAAAAAGCCAGCTTATAGAGGCTTCATATGACAATGAAGGAAAATGTTAAGTCTAAATACTCCTGTAAACTGTCAAAACCCTGTGAAAATACTTCATTTCAACGCTCATTAGAAAATGGCTAACAAGAAACAGAAGTGCTCAACATTGCAATCATGTAAACTTATAAGATTGTTCCAAATAAATTAGGCTTTTTAGAGACAAGATGCCAATGTAGTTCAGAACAACTTGGATGAGGCCTATGTTCCATAATGGACTGCTGGGTTGGGGCAGATAATAACCAAGCTCAGCCCAGATGCCCCCTGGTCCTCTTTCCCAGTTTGTTACCTGTTCTTGGCTTCAGCGGGCATTTGCTTCCATCATCCTAGCTCTGTCTTGGAGGCTTGCCCTAGGGCTTTTGGAGCAGCTGGTAAGGAGAGCCAGGGGCTTCCCCTGATGGCTCAGTGGTAAAGAATTTGCCTTCAATTCAGGAGACATAGGAGACATGGATTCGATCTCTGGGTCAGGAAGATCCCCTGCAGCAGGACATGGAAACCCACTCCAGTATTCTTGCCTGGAGAATCCTCTGGACAGAGAAGCCTGGTGTGCTACAGTCCATGGAATTGCAAGGAGTCGGACATGACTGAACACACACACACACACACACACACACACACACACACACACACACACACACACAAGGAGAGACAGTGTCCCTGGGAATTTGTGTGTCTGGGCAGCCCTTCCCCAATGATGGACAGGTACAAGAATATGAGAGCCCCACTCCTTCTACTGGGTTAGAGCAAAGCTTTATGGTGGAACTTATACTCCAGACCCCCCTGAAGGATCAGACAGAAGACACCTTCTGTGGGGCTTGAGATCGCTCCTCTCTTCCCCAGTTTTCCTGGGAACACTTTTTCTTTTATAAAGATTTTTTTTTACGTGGACCATTTTTAAAGCCTTTATTGAATTTGTTGTTATACTCTTTCTGTTTCTGTGTTTCAGTTTTTTGGCCACGAGGCATATGGGATCTCAGCTCCCTGACTCGGGATGGAACCCACACCCCTGCATTGGGCGGCAAAGTCTTAACCACCAGACTGCTGGGGAAGTCCTGAAACATTTAGTCAATAAAACACTTGTACAGAAACCCTGATTTCAAGTTCTGCTTCTGGGGAAAGCCCAACGAGAGACGTGTGTTCTTTAGTGTAGTCACCATGTTGATGGATGGCTGTCTCGGAGGCAGTGAGGTTTCCAAACCCAACTGGTCCCTCCACACTGCTAAGCAGTACTTTCAGCTTTTTGTTCATTACACCTGGTATCTATCCTCTGTAAGGCCTTCGGAAAGTTGAGGCTGCCATTAGGCGGCCTCCCTTCTCCCCATTTCCACCTCTAGAGGTAAGATTTCATCCCTTTGCTTGTCAATGACCTCCTCTTGACCTTTGTCAACCTCTGCACCTTGGCTTCTAAACATGTTTAAATATTGCTCAGACTGAAATAAGATACAGCTGAAAAAATTCTCTCCATATTGGAAATCTCCAAACCCAGCCACTAGCCTTTTTCTCTGTTCTTCATCAAGGGTCTAGAAGAGATGAGTCTGCTTGCTGCCTCAACCCTTCATGCTACAACCTGCAGTGATCTGGTTTTGGAAGTAGCCCCCTCAATCCATTTAAGCACTTCTCTCTGAGTCAAGAATGGCTTTCAATTCTTCATGCCCCATCTTAAGAGCCTGCTATGTGCCAGGTCCTGTGTCAAGCAATTGAGATGTGGATCTCATTATTGAGGCTGCTACCTTCACTCCTCACCCACTGACCACATTCCTTCATGCCTTATGATCCAAGTCTGAAACCTGGATTCCTCTTCTCCATACTCCCGCATCCAGTCCCTAAGCAAGGACACATTTGACTCTACTACTAAAATACACTTTGAACCTCTCTTCTTATCTTTATCTCCATCACCAACACCTTTGTCCAGGCCACCATCATCTCTAGCTTTTTAAATATTCTCCCCTCTTCCTTGCCTGTTCTATTACAGTTTATTCTCCACATAGCAGTGATATGAGCTCATCAAAGCTCAAACCAAACAACTCCACTGCTTAAAACCTTCCAATGGGACTTCCCTTGTGGTCAAGTGGTTAAGAATCCACCTTCCAATGCAGAGGATGTGGATTTGATTTTTGGTTGGGGAACTAAGGGTCCACATGCCACAGGGCAACTAAGCCTGCACACCATAATTTGAGAGCCCAAGCAACCCAATAAGAAAAACCTGCATACTGCAATGAAGACCCAGTGCAGCCAAAACAAACAAACAAAAAACCTTCCAAGGATTCCTACTACATTAAGAAAACCAGTACCTGTTGCCAAAACGGCCTACAAAGGCCCTGCCAGCCTCTGCCTCTTTCTCACCTCATGTCATGCCACTCTTCTCCATGTTTAGGTGGCATCGTTTTACTGCAAGTTCTGGAAACATACTTTCCCACCTCAGGGCCTTTGCACATTCAGTTTCCTCTGCCTTAAGTGTTCTTTTCTCACCCTATCAATCTCAGTTCTTATTACAGAGACGCTGCTCACCCTCTGCCCCAGTTTCTCTTCTTCAGTCTTTTGTTTGTTTTCATATTACTTAACAGGAGTCATCTTGTTTACTTGTTTACTCAGCTTTGTCCACCACCCACTCCCTCTTGTAAGTGCTGAAGGCAGGAACATATGCTTATTCACTGTTTTCTGCCCAGGGATGGTGGGGATAGGACAGTGCTGGTGTTTAGTAGAAGCATAGGACATTCAGCACAAACACTCCTTCTCTCTTATTTCTGAGGCCCACCTGCACCTCACGCCTTTCCCACACGCCGTGGAGCAACTAAGCATGAGCATCAAAGAAGTGCTTTGTGCTTACTGTCACGATATGAAGCTTTCCCAGTGAACCCCCTTGTCTTGGTTTGGGTTTCCTCAAATCTAGACATGGAGACAAAGACTTGGACTTGTCTATTTGGTGGTCTGTTTGGATGGTGCTCCCAGAGAACATAGGTGAGGGAGCGGAGAAGTGAGACAGGGAAAGGAAAAAGCCAATAAGAGCGTAATAATGAGCAAGTCACTCGCTGCTCTGGGCAACGGGGGCTCAGTCCTGCTGGGGACCTCTGGAAACTGGACCACATTTCACCCTCATCCCACCAGAGGATGGGGAGGCGAGGCATTTTTCACCAACTGGCATCTCCACTGGCTGAGGTTAGTCCCTAGGGGTGTCTGCTCCCTGGAAATTCTGAGTCATGGCTGCAGCACACCCAGGCAACCTGCCATGGAGATGGAGAGTGCTCCAATGCAGAGAAGCAGAGAGATTCTGGCTTTTGAGGTGTGATGCGGACAGTGTACTGGGGACTGTCCACAGCTGCAGAGCTCAGGTGGGTAGAGCAATATTGAGAAAGACATCAAGGGTGTCTGCCACGCCTCCTCATGGCTTAAACTAGTTCACTTTGCGTTTCTGTCACTTGTGAGTCAAGAAGCCCCGATTATGCAGGTTACCGATTATGTGGCTCCCACAGAGGCAGCCACGTCCATGTTAGGTCAGCCTTGCGTACAAGGCACTGCTGCCAGGAGCGCTTTCCTTCACATTAACAACTGGAGGAGCTACTGAGGGGTCACTGGGGGCAAAATGTATGCGATGACTGCAGGGCAAGGTGTCAGAAATGGCTCCTTGTTGTTCATTCATGGAGTGCGCCACCTAGCGTCTGGGGAAGAGTTCTGAAGGCAGAGGAACATCCAAACATCTGGGGAAATATTAAGGTGCCTACCCTAATCTCAGGAAGTACGGGCCTCCCTGAAAGCTCAGTTGGTAAAGAATCTGCCTGCAATGCAGGAGACCCTGGTTTGATCCTGGGTCAGGAAGATCCACTGGAGAAGGGATAGGCTACCCACTCCAGTATTCTGGCCTGGAGAATTCCATGGACTATATAGCCCATGGGTTCACAAAGAGTTGGACATGACCGAGTGACTTTCACTTTCACCCCATCTCTTTCCCAGTGTATAAAGGATTCACTTTTGGTGCCACAAAACCTAAAAGTACGATGTCTAAACTGTCTTTTGAAACCACCGTTCTTTCAAACAGCACATGAACAGAAGTTAATTGGTGAGCCCCAAACTGAGATGATCCACAATGATCTGCTGACTTCCTTAGCTACTGGAAAGTCGATTTTCTCTTTATTGACCTGAAATCAAGTATTTGGAATACATTCAGCTGCAGGGAACAGAAATGCAACTTTAGGGGCTCATACAGACTGGAGCTTATTCATCTTATGTAATGAGAGGACAGGTAGTAGATGGTTGCAGGTTGACTGTGCTGTCACGGACTCAGACATCCCTCACTTATAACTGGATGAATGATAAGTGAGCCCACTGTTTAATCTTTCTACTGAAGGGAAGTTCTATATAAAGGTAATTTTATTTTTTATTATTATGTTTTAAAATTTTTGGCTGCACCCTGTGGCATGTGGGACCTTAGTTTTCCAACCAGGGATTGAACTCGCTCCCCCTGCATTGGAAGGTGGAGTCTTAACCACTGGACTGCCAGAGAAGTTCCAAGGTAATTTTAGAGAGTAGAGAAATTTAAAAAAAAGAAAGAAAAGTAGTGCTAAAAATAATGAGCATATTTTTTAGGATTTGGTAGTGTTCTCTTTAAAAAATGTTTTGTCTGATACCTGGTCCTGGCCTTTGTCATATGTAAAATAGATATTTTCTCTTTTGTTTCGTTCTGTTGCCTCACATCCTGTAGGGCTATTGTCATTGCCATGGGTAGAGGCAGTTGAGCAGAGAGAGACTCTGGGCCTTGGAAGCACACGAGTTGGTCAGTCTGTGACCATTTTTGACCTACAAAAAGGACGGTGTCTTATATAGTTCGTTGTAATCAGACTGAGTGCTGATTCTGAAGTAACTTTCTCAGCTCCTCAGTGAACAAGCGAGGACTCAAACACTGCTTGGCGCTTGTGCTACCTCTCTCCAATTTTTTATTCAACACTCCCGGTCTTCTGGCCTCTGGGTAATAAAGCTAAAGATAGAAACTTTTCCTACTTTTCAAACTTGCCTGTGCCCCCTCAGAATTTGTGAGAAAAACGCAGGCAGCATCTTCTGGAAGATGGGGAGGGCAGTAAGATTCCAGAGCCACCTTCCGGCTGACATTTGAGCCCTGCTTTCAGCACGGTCAAGCCTTTTGGAGGCAGCGTATGGCTTGTATCAAACTCTATATTTAGGAAGAACAACTGTGAACTATGACAGGAATTCTCTTTAACACTTATCCTTAAACCGAGTTCCCCTCCAGCCCCGAGCCGGGAGCAGCTCTCAGTACCGGGTGAAGCACAGATCGCTTGAGCTATTTCAGCCACATGAAAAGCATCGGAACCAAGATCACAGCTCAGAGGACACTCGGCGTCCCTTCCACTCACTGAGGAGACTTATATCCTTGTACCTGGCTGCCTGGGACTTTCCACAGGCAGGAAACAAGTACATAAAGCAGGTAAGCAGGAGGACTCACCTTGGGCAACCGGGTTTTCTGAAAGAAATTCCCTGGCTACCTAACTTGAAGTGGCTTCTTCTAACTTTGTAGGCTTGTAACTAGAGGTATAGCTTTCTTGTAAATTCAATCTCCACTGGTGATGTTGCTGCTTCTGTTTTCTAAATTGTTCAGAGGGTGGGGAGGTTGAAAGAATACTGAACTAAGAGTACTTTTCATTGATCGTGTCTTGAAGAAAATTTCCACGGTCCAGCTAAGATGACTCTGACCTTGATCATTATGTCATTGTGATTCTTATGGCCAGGGTTGCAGTCGATCAGCTGCAGACCCGACTCAATCTGTAAGCCTAGAAATAATTAGGAGGACTGAGGGCAGAGAAAAGCTATGATGCTAGCTCTTTGGTTTACCTGAACACAAATCGTTGCCAGAGCTGTTAACACATTACAAGTTTAAAACGCTTTTCTCTTCTCCCTAAGTGCCAGGCTTGACCTCAGTGATAAAGTTGTATCAACTTATAGAATTGTTAATACTCCAGACCCATCTTTTTGAAAGCCCCCCTTCGATCACAGCGTTCTCCAGACCCAGCAGAGGAGAGGGCAGCCACCCTGTCTCTCTGTGTGGGCACCAGAGGCTGATATGTGGCACGCGGACTGCCTCTTCCCTTTCGGCACATCTCATGCAGAGTTGAATAAAGAGTTAGTTTGGACAGCTGAACATCTTTCTGCACCCTTCTTGGGAATTATTTTTAGCTGCAGGACAGAAGATAATTCCCTGTGAGACTGAGCTGTAGCCACTTAATTGACCTTTAAAAAAAGAACAAACAAAGCCCCCTCTCTCCATATATTGATTTATTTTCCTCTGACTCCCTTCTTCTTAAATTAGTGCTATTAATGTTGACAAATGTTTAGTACGTGAAAGAGTCTTATTTAGAAGTCAGATATTAGATGCTGTCCAATCAAATACCAGCTGAGGAATATTGTTCATGACTCAGCGTATAGACCATTAAAGATCCCCACAGACTTGCACAAGCGCCAGGAAATTTCAACCGTGCTAAGCTGGCAAGCATTTCCATTATAATATAGGGTTTGTAAAAGTCCATACACTCCTGGTCAAACTGTCTGTGTTCTTCAATTGAAGCCAGATCTAGGAGACGCAGTAATAGAGGTAGTCTAAAGAGTATCTCCTTGGACGCAAAGCTGTGGCCCGATGTGAATGGAGTTGTACATCTAAGGCATAGCTTTCTTTTTGGGGGCCCAGGATGAAGCATGCACAAACAGAAGGAAGGTGCATTCTACACCCTGCATCCCTAATGGAGGTGAATGCAGGGCCATGAAAGAGCCAGGGAACACTGTCTATTTTTATTCATCAGTGTGCTTTGCCCTGATTTCTCTGAGAATAATGAGGACAGCAGGATGGGCTGCAGAACTGATTTACACAAACGTTATCTAGCCTGTTTGCAAGGAATGAGAGCTGGGATCTGACCAACTTTCTAGAGATGTCTCTCTCACAGACTGACATATATGTTGAGAAGGAATCTGTATGCAAATAAGGTTATACCAAAGCTATATTGGAGACAAAGCCCGAGGAATATCCATCCATTAGGCTGAGGGGTCCACAACATACAACGAATCCAGTTTAGCAAAAAACAAAATCAGTCTAATTAAAAAAAAAATCCATGCAGTACAAATGCAATCATTCATTACCTTATTTTTTTCACATTTCAACTTGCTATTGTAATAACATAAAGAAATTCCGAATCCCCATATTTCAAATTGACATACATTTTTTAAAGTTCTCAAGTGTTAATAGTTAAACTTTAATTGTACACCTATAGAGAATGCTATAGGATGAGATATTTAATGTCCTGTGAGAATTATTGCTTTGTGTGACTTCTAATAGCTTTTGAGGAATAGAAACATTAAATATTAAACTACGAAGCTTTTCTTTTTGAAATCGAGCTTTGTGTCCTAGATCCAAAAATTAAAAATTCTTCATTGACTTTTTTTACACTGCAGAAAAGACAGCAATCTATCTGAAACATATCACAGAGCAAAATGCATTCCTGATTGTTCAACTTGTAATAGCTCTTTAATTTTTTTAACCATATTGAAAATAATTCTACCTAGACCCTTATGCATGGTGGCTATATCTGTATATTACCAAAACATTCAGGTAGAACTTAAAAAAAAACCATTACTTTCAGGTATATGATTCCAAAGACCATATAGTTAAATGTACTATTTACAAGAGTTTAAAAAATTATGTAATGATTTAACTTCATATAATAGAGCCTAACACCTTGAAGATTTTTTCAGAGTTCTCAGATCTTTTATTTCTAAAGTGTTGTGGGGCATCACTATCTCATTTCTTACTCTGTATTAAAACTGTATAGTAGTAAAGAACTAAAGGTCTCCAGCTAAAAGCAATGGCAATAAAACAATAAACACTTGCATCATGCTTTATATACTTCACAAGGCATTTTCAGGGCCCTTATGTCATTTTGATTCTTACCACAACCTGTGAAGCAGGTAAAATTTAAAGAAGAGGAAATGGGCCTCAAGATGTTGACTGACATAGTCCAGGTAAATGCAGACACTGCTGTGTTCAGTTATAGCAGTAACCCACACACTTACACCAGTCAATCAATTGAGGAGATGCTAATCAACCCTGTTTACAGTTTTGGGTTTAAAAAGCAGCATGTTTTTAATTCACTGAATTTCAAACTTTACCACTTCACCCTGTCATATTTAATAGACCAAGCTAAAACAACACATGTACAGAGCTGGGCTGTTCCCTGCTCCCTGAGCCCCAGTGGACCACGACCGCTAATCACTGGGCTTGAAGTCAGGTCTTCAACTGAAAGAAAGCAAAGGTCCTTTCAGAAGGAAGCACTGCTACACCTTGGGGATCTGTCACCGTCACATAAGTCCTCTGTGCTTCTGGGGAGTGTTTCATTAAAAGCAAAGAAGACAGAGGTGAAGCTTGCTTGCGAGCTGCCAGGTTTAGAGAGCCAGGCTCTGGACGCACGGAGCAGGGAGATGTGGCCCCCAGGTCTCTGGTTGGAACAGACACGTGCCCAGAGAGCAGAGAGCATCGCAGTAATAGGAATGAAGTATGGGCTGTTTCTCCCTGGGTGTTTGACGGAGGGGAGGCGCTCCCCATGGACTGGCTGCACAGCCCTGGCAACAACTCCGTTCAGATCAAAAGTTTAGTTTCAAGCAGAAGCTTCCGAGGACCCAGACAAAGATGGTTTATTCCCACAACCTCTTTGCTTTGCCGTTCTGGGTAGGAGGGCAGGAGGGCAGGGAAGGAGATGATAGCGCCTTTCAAGTTTCTGATTGCCTATCAGGAGCATCAGGGGCAAGGCATCTCAGCATTTCTCCTCCTGAATGATTTATCCAGTGCTCTAGTGTTCCCTCTCCCTGAGGCCTGAGGAAGGAGAGTCTCTAAGTAACTGGAAACTGAGACTGAAAGAATATATGGCCAGTGAAAGGGGTGACTGCCCACTTGAATCATGAGTTAAATTCAAATTTATCACTCCTGAGAATCTGAATGCCACCACCTCTAACAGTTTATTACTTGTTTTTTTTTTAGGGATAAGACTGCGTCAATATGTCGAAACAGCCAGTTTCCAATGTCAGAGCCATCCAGGTGAGTAGACACATTTGCGTGTTCACATCAGCAACTTCCAGCCTGTTTGCTTAATAAATCAGACTTTCTGTGATCGTTCACCCACCTGATGATTAACTTCAAAGAGAGAAGAAAGACTTGTAACAAGGTACAATTCAGGAAGAAAAAAGGCTGGTAAAGTATAGCTGAGAAGGGAGAAGCTGTTTCTGTGTAAATATGCATAACTGTAAGGGACTCAAAGTTTATGAATGAGAATTAAATGGCCTTCTACAAAAATGTAGTGCACATGTTTTTGATATGTTTTCTGATGTGTAAGTGTTTGATATGCTTATTGATAGAAATTTTAAAATTCCATTTTCATTTTTAGATTGAATTGAGTTTATTGACTCATCTGTTTAGAATACATGGTTCTTGAAAAATGTCCTTTTCTTGTCAAGTGTTCTTCCTAAGGCTTGGGTGTTTATCTTTTAAAGTCTGTATTCTATTATGTCTCCTCATGTCCTCCCAGCAAACAAATTCTTCGGTTGTTTCAACAGACTTAAGTGTTACCTACAATAAGGGGAGAGGGAAGCAGACATTTTGGAACACAAACACAATTACAGAGAAAGGTTTTAGTATTTGTTTTGACTCAATACTAAATTTGTTATTTCTCTTAAGAGCTCAGTGTTTAACTCTCAAATGGCTCCTGCCCTGAGATGCTGTGCACAATGCTTTATTGTAAAATTCCATCTTTCCTTTCCATCAATATGGAGCTATTTGTACTTTCTCTAATGGAACTTTACATTTTTTCCCCCTGGACTTTCATGAATCCTGCAGAGCATATGGCAGCTCCTGAATACTTGGGGTCTGGTGCACCATCACACATACACCCATTCATAAGCAACTGACTGTACGTTGAAGGGACATGTGTGTGGCCAGGTTGTGAGGTGAAGGATCCTAGCACACACAGGTGGTGGGAGTGGGTGGAGGGATGTATCTTTACCTGTCATGATAATGCATAGCCTTAAGTGGAGGGGGTCCTTAAGTGGCAAGATGTATAATAACCTCAGAAAACCTGTCACAGAACAGCCCACCCAGGAAGGGCCTATCGGCCAGGAATCAAGTTTGCATTGCCGTGTTTGCCCTGTGGTGTGCACCTAATGAGTCTCTGATGCACCTGACACTGGGAGTGGACTTCATTTTGCCTCCCAGGCCTATAGGCATCCTTGAACCTTTGAACCATCTGTGTTAACCCAGTGTGTATAGCTGTTAGTGGTACAGGCTGTGAAGCCAGAGATTACTGGAGCTTTAATCCTTAATCCATTTTGTACTGTTTCCACATCTGTAAAAAGGGAACAGCACTCACCTCCTAGGGCTGCACATAGAAGATGCTTAAAACAGTATAGTAAGCCCTCATTAAGGGTCAAACTGTTATCATAATAATCATTCAGGAATGCTCTATGTTCTATGTTAAAGTAACAAAAAAATAATACCATTTAATCACTGCATTTGAAGCTTTTGAAATGCTAGACATAAAATTTCCTTTTTATTTTGCAGAACATAAAAACATAGTCTCTCAGTCTGCCTTTTCTTCTCTTCCTTTTACAGCTGAAA
>ML662331.1:438681-448942 GCA_007570785.1 Antilocapra americana | reverse complement strand
CCCATTGACTGTTCATAATAGCTGCTGTTATACTGCAATAAAAAAATCCATCTAGGATATATGTATATTTTTGGCTGAGTCCCTTTGCTGTTCACTTGAAACTATCACAACACTGTTAATCAGCTATACTCCAATACAAAATGTTTTTTTGTGTTAAAAAAATACAATTTTAAAAAATCCATCTACTCTACCAACAAAGGCAATACAGTACTTCCTTATGGATGTGGTATCACCTCTTTCAATGTATTTTATGCCAGACAGAAAGCTTAATTTAATGCCCCTTCAAATGAAATTTTATTTCTTATGGTTAAATAGGATCTGTACTATCTGATATTTTCCTATCATCTCACATTAACCTAAAGTAGGGTCTATTAAATAAAATATGAAAATGTACAAAATGCTTTATTGTAGGAACATTATCTAAGGTACATTCTTGTGCAGAACAAATAGAAACCTCAACTGATGAGGGAGTGCCTTTGTTGTGTAAATACTACAGATCTTAAATATTCTATTCAACACACTCTAGCCACTTCTTTTTATTAGGATCTTATCTCTAGTCCAGTTTAGCTGTCATATTCTGGGTGCATGCTTTGTCCCAGTCACCATACTAAGTGTCAGCTATGCAAAGACGAATTGAAACCTGATCCTGGAGTTTGAGGGGCTCATGGTCTCCAGGACTGTGTGACTGGGCAACTTATTTCATCCTCTTTGTGCCTCAGTTTCCTCATCTGTCAAATGGGGAATTCATCACATGTGAGCTCATAGGGTTGTTGTGAGGGTTAAATGAATCCTTATGTGTAAATACCTAGGTCAACCCATGGCTTACTGTAACTGCTCAATAAATACTAGCCATTATTATCAATCATCATCATTGTAATCATGTGGTTCCTAAAGTGTGTCTCTTGGAAGAGGTGTTTTATGGGATGTTGTCAGTTAAAGAGTTCCATGAAAAAGTGTTTGGAAACACTGCATTAAGCAAAGTTGAATAGGAGCCTTACTGCAGGATTTCTCAGAGTCTATAACTTGCTAATGACTTTGTAATTTCCAAGAAGGTGGTGACATATGCAATACCTTTTAAACATATTGGACCTCTGAAATGAGTATCTTGTAGGATAGTATTTTTCAGTGCAAACTTCTAGAAGTAATGTCTAGATCTCTATTTTGTCTGGATTGAGCAAATTGAAGCCATTGTCAACCACACTTCTAGCAGTCAGGCATAAGTAATTGAATTACTGTACCTATGTACTTTAGACAACATGAAACCAAATGTTTACAGATCTCTACCTGGCCATTCACTCACTCTGTGACCTTAGTTCATCCTTAGTTTATCCTTCTGTAAAATAAGGACAGTCATACTACTGAGCAGGATTGTTAGAGTGAATACACAAAATAATGTGTGGCAAGTGCCTGGTCTACAGCACACCAAGTCCTTAAGAGACGGCTCTTCTAATTATCCAAGTAATGCATGGAATGGCCTTGCTTTTCCTTCAGCTGCTTCCATCTCCTCCCTGCCCCAGAGTAAGAGGGAGGCCAGAATAAGACCCACTCATAGAGGACATGGATAGTTGTGTTTCATATTCACATTGAAGAAGAGACTGCCTTTGAATTATAAGAAGATTCTATCTAAGTCTACATTTCTTTACTTTTTTTTTCATTTATTTATTTTCTTTACACTATCGTGTTGGATTTGCCATACATTTCTTTTCAATTGTATTAATGAAATCTCACTTATGCCAGTGGCATAAAAATATCCTGAAGAAATCAGTTAATCCTTCCATAGCCTGGAGAGGGCCTTAGTCTTCCATGCAGCTGATAAGATTCTGGACTGGATGCGAGCCCATCTCTTCTGTAAAGGACCAAATAGTGAATACGTCAAGATTTACAGATCTCTGGGTCTCTGTAGCGCTACTCAAATCTACTGTGACAGCACAAAGGCAGCCATAGGCAATATACAAGTGAATGGGGGTGGCTATGTGTCAATGAAAATTTATTTACAAAAACAGGTGGAAGGATGGGTTTGGCCCATGGGCTGTTGTTTGCTGACCCTGGTTCTGTACTCTGTAGTCTGCTTCTTAAACCTCACTGTTGATGGGAATGGAGTTGCAACCAAGGTAACCTCAGCACACTAGGCACGGTGGATCTGATACCTTCAGATGAAAGAATCTGACGTGACAGGTGGTGGGGCAAGCTAGAGCTGCCGGGAAATCTAACCCCATCAGCGATCTGTTCGCTAAGTCTAATGAGACCAAGTGACAATGAACACTGGCAGCAGCTACCAGTTCTTCCCCTGCCTCCTGAACACACCCCCTTTGGAAGGTATCATGGGGCGTCCCCAGGGCCTCAGCCCACTGAGAGCCAATGTTCTCTGGGTCATCAATGGCCCTTTTTCTCCACTGATGATCAAAGTGAGTGGAGTATTATTGCCCTTTCCCATGAGATCTGAGAGTTTCATGATTGAACGGAAAAAGAGCTCTGTGTCCTAGTCATAGCTGTGCTCTGTGACTTCACGCCCCCGTGGTCCTTGTGAGCTGCAAAGGGCATGGGGGCTGGGTGGGAGTGATATTGCATTAATCAACCTGTAAGCCTCTGTCCAGCTTCTAACAGTCTATGAACTTTTTACTTTGGTCGAATTGACTTATATCCCTTTGTTGTATGCCAGTCTGCCTTAAACCAGTTTGGAAGTCACACTTACAGGTTAATCATTTCTACATAAAAACACTGAAAAACCTATCAGCTTAAAATAGCAATAACTATTACCTTTCACAATTTGATCTTGACCGTTACAGACACCAACATTACAGGTATTTCAATTATTAAAAGGACAGTATGGAGGTTCCTCAAAAAACTAAAAATAGAACTACCATATGATCTACGAACTTCTTGAGACTAATTTCTAATGTTTATTATTAGGATGATAATAATAGTCACAGTTTCTGCCGGGTTTACTATGTACTTGGCACAATGCAATGGGATTTCCATGGATTATAATGAAAGGTTAGGAGAAGCAAAAGAACTCACTCAGGATCACACAGCATGTGAGTAGAAGAGTCAGGAGCTGAACCCAACTTGCTTGATCCCAAAGCCCATGTCAGGAACCACCCTGCAAAACTGTCCAGTCTCACTGCTTACCATCTCCACCTTGGCACACAGAGTAAGGATGGAGGAGTGGGTGCAGACTATCTGAAGGGTAATCATACTGACCAAGGCTACTTGAGAGAGAATTACCATTTTATAGATGTTGAATCCTCCCTTTTAAAGCC
Source organism: Antilocapra americana (assembly GCA_007570785.1). Classification (NCBI taxonomy): domain Eukaryota; kingdom Metazoa; phylum Chordata; class Mammalia; order Artiodactyla; family Antilocapridae; genus Antilocapra; species Antilocapra americana. The sequence continues at coordinate 445,682 of ML662331.1, read as the reverse complement.
CTTAAGTGACATGCAGAACAGCTGTCAGCATTTCAGCAGAAGCAGCTAACAGTTTACATTGATTAAAGTCACCGTACATGTAAGTTGGCTAGGAGTAAAAAGGACAAAATACAGTGACTCAGTGACAAATGTGGTCTGGAAATACAAATGACCATGGCCACTGAATCCCACTGTTCTGCTTAATTGATTTAATCAAGCTGCTTGTGAAACTAGACCTAACTTCTTTATCATACATTTTAGAGGAATGATTATATGAGCCTTGCATCATTAGTTAGTGTGTGGCCTCTTACCATGGGAAGTTTCCATTGTCACCCAATCCATGTGTAGAACAGAATATCTTGATGCCCCTAGTTTTAGTACTTCTTTTCTTTCCCCATCCGTTACCATTGCTCTTCCACTCTCCATTGCCCAGGGCATAAGGGCTCCACAGAAGAAGAAAAGAGCCTGACAGAAATAATTACAGACAGGTGTTAGGGACTCTAATCTCATTTACAATTTTCAGTTTAAAAAAAAAGATTTCAGGTATATGACAGTCCTTGGTACAAAGGAAGAGACTATCACCACCTATGGTTTATCAGTTAATCAAATACATTTATGAAAGCTAAAAATAAAAATGATGATACATACCTTTCTTTACTATTTTATTTAAATCTGTAAAAGAGAAAAAATGAACTTTCATTTACCACATTTTTCTTTTGACCGTGAACCTACTGTTTCTTTCTTAGGTAAACCACTGTAATCCATTGTTTATGATTTCCAATGCTGGTTTCTTTGAAGTGCAGCCAGAACTTGAAATGGAGCAATCTGACTCCAGAGCTACTTCCAGCTGGTGATCTTTGCTGCTCTGCCCAGGGCTCCATATTAGTGACATGAGGCAAGCAGCCATATACTGACTAAAAGACATCAATTTTTGAGGCTGACATTCACAAGTACATCAGAAACATAACCTACCTCCAACCAATTGTACACATTATCTTAATAGCTGTACAGTACATTCTTGAAATCTGCTTTTCTCTGGATGACAAGACTATGGTTGAGTCACTCAGGAAATTATTGAAGAGAACAAAAAGTGTTGAGAACAGGCGGGGGGAACCTTTCAATATGAAACATCATGGGTGAAGAACTGGGGCTGAGTGGGAGTTTCTCAAAATGGTGTTGAGTAGGAAAGTTTTGTGTATTCTGAATCCATTTCACATTTGAAAAATCCTTACAGACAAAGAAGTTATGTATTTCAATGATATAGAACTTTATTTTAAAACGGGTTGAGTATATTTTAGTTGGTGTGTGTATGTGTGTGTGTGTGTCTGTCTGTCTTCCTAATTTGGGCTAATATATTAAATAAGAAATCTTATTTTTTAATTAGATATAGGAAAAACACATCTCTTTCTGAAAATCTTCTGTGAAGATGCTAGAAATCTCAAAATGCCATACCCTGCTTCATTCAGAGAAGGACTAGGATGTAAGAATAGGAAAGCGCAGAAAGAAATACTGCAAAATGCAACCCTGTAGGGGTTCTTCTACACATGGGATGGGATAAAGGCATGGGGGATGCTATAAATTCTGGCAGGAGCTGCTGGAGACTTCTGAAAATGAAAGATAGAACCCATAGAGAGTCATCTGAAACAATTATGCAATGGGAAGAAACTCCAAAAGCCTGAACACTAAAAAGAGAGATGGAGTGGGGACCAAAAGGAGGGGGAGATCAGAGGACAATGGCTCTGGAAAGCAAAGTGGAGTGGGATTGTCAGTACTCAGTGGCTGGCAGCGATCAAAACCCAACCCACTGAGTAAACATGTCATGGCATTGTAAGTCACACAGGAGTGGCTTTGGAGGGAATATTGTTTCCAGAATTCTTAGGCTCAAAGCCCGGAGCCAAGCAGGAGAACAATACAAATAATTAAAGGACCAGTGGAATTAACTTACAGGGAATTCTTTTTGCTTTTCTTCACCTGGTGAGATCAAGTGTAGTATTCATTTCACATCAGATAGGTCTGTTATCAGGGAACCGTATCCTGTTCTGGCAAAAGATGATCTAGTAGATTTTTTTTCCATTCCCAACTTTGAGGATGTAACAAATTATGTATAGCTTGGGAAAGTGATGCACTGGGTCTGCTGCGTCAGAGGCATATTTAAAAATATCTAAGATGAATGCATCTCAAGGAAGGAAAAAATGCTAGAGAATGTGTTAACAAAGGGGGAAAAAAGTCCACTTCCTTTACACTTACGCAGAATCTATATAGAGAAGGAACTCCAACCTTATATCAACCCAAGGTCATTGATTTCTGTGTTTGTTTACTCTTTCATAAAAATGTAGCTCATATTCCAAACCCATTTTGAGTAGTGAATACGATGCTCACTTTGCAGATGGAAAAATCAAGTCATTGAGAAGGTATTTTGTTTGTGTTCAAACAGAGCAGGACACTGAAAGAAACAAGAGCATGACACAATTCTCCCACCAATGGAATAAAAACAGAGAGCTATAGGTCTATACACTGCTATGAAATTCAAATTATAAGGAATTTTCCTATGGCTCTAATTTAGTATATAATTTGTCACTCAGATATCACCACCCTACAATTATATTAATGAATCATCTCTAATCATTTACAAAGCACTCTGCCGACATTCCCTTGGTGTGTATGTTAACGAGTGGATACTTGACAAGTTCATAAGCTGCTGTGGATCCTGTCAATATTTCCTGTCAAAAAAACCCATTTAGTTTCCTGGTTTTTTGAGTGATGCCTTAAAGATGAAAAAGCATCAATCTAGTTAATTAATGGCTCATTTTTCAGTGTTCCTTTGACACCTATTCTAGAATTATTCATTTGTGTGCCCCTTTTCCAAGGCGATTCTCAAGATGTGAGTTTGCAATTTTAGAGCCGGTTTAGAGAATGTGAGAGTGGTTAGAGTTAACTTTGGTCAAGTGAAAAGAGCTCTTTGGAGAGGAGTTTGATAGAGTGAAAAAGTCTTTCCCTATGGTCAGGGAGTGTGGATCTGGAATCTTGGGTTTTCCTTGAACTGTTGGTGTGACATTGAATAGGGCACCTAACCTCTGTGAGGCTCAGTTTCCTTGTAAATAAAATGAAGATGACAGCCTGAACCTCAGAAGTTTGTGGTAAGGGTGAAAGTGTGGCAACAACCTAGGCTGAATCTTGGAGTTTGGGGTGAACATGGCAGTTGGTGGGGGTGGGGGGAGAGGCAGTCACTGTTCCACAATATCACCACCAGGTTAAGGTGAAAGTTAGTCCCAATCCAGCTCTGCCACTTTGTTAACACACATTTTGTTAGCAAACAAGCAGAAACCATCTGCACAGTCTGCCTGTGAGCTGGATGAAGCCTCACCTCTTGCCCCTTTAAGTGCTCTGAGTGACTGGCAGTTTGCATAAAAGATTCCTGTGGGGATTCTGTTGCCCCAGGCTGGCAGCTGTAAGCTGGAATTCCTCATTATCAATGGCTGGAGACAGGCCCATCTAGGGCTCACTCTTCTGAGCTCTGACTCTAAAGATGCAAGCTATAGGCATCAGATTCTTACACTCTGTTCAGCAGTGTGGGAAAGTTCTCTCCAATATTTTAACCACTCTACATATCTTAACCTCCTCCACCTTCATCAAGAGAAGCCATTTCTAATACTCATTTCATTATCTCACCTATTTTTGACATTTCTGCAAACATTAAAGTCTCAGGCATTGATGGAGATGAGGGTAACAGAAAACACTTGAAGCAGCAGTCTGGAGAATGCAGTCTTAGTGATATTTTATTACCTAACCACCCCAGGAAGATGAACTCCCAGTTAGAGCAAAGGAGTTCCCTACAACTGCAGTTTAAACCAGTCTGTGTATATAAAATATCACGCTGTCTATGCTAAAGTGGTTAAAAGTAAATTACAGACATCTTAACCATGGGCAGAGTGAACATTTTAAATGTACATCAATACTCATCCACTTAGGGATGATCTCTTTCAATGGTTGACAGATTGGGCCCCAGGTTCCTTGGAACTGCTCATGGCCCAGGGCTTGGGGGAAGGAGGTGGGATCTGGGCGCCCCATCACCTTGGCCAGAGCAGGTCCATCTCTACTGAGTTTGTATTTTAGATAGTCTCACCACACTTTACTTAAAATAAGGATTTCATGGACAAGAGGTTTGAAAACTACTAATGAAGCCTAATATTCATATTAAACAAATGGGGAAGATGCGACTCAGACCAGTTGTCACTTTTCCAAGCAGAGAGTAGCTGTAGCCACTCCTAGCAGTGGGCTCTTTTTACTATCATAGGCCACCCATGGACCATGGAGAGGTCACATGCATTGCTAAAATCAGTCTTTGAGCAAGAAAAGGTGGTATTTCCTGACCATGTGCTTTACTAAATACATTATCCTGGATGATTTTTACATGTTCTGTTACTGAAAACCACAACCTACTGTAGAGTATGCACACTTGATTAAATGGGTTAGCTTACTAATCTTATATTTCAGAAACAATATGCTAACTTGAACTTCCTATTAGGAAGATGACCTTTGTAGATGCTTAATAAATGGGTAAGGATGGTGGTGATCAAATAAAACTTTCAGCTAGTTAAGTTTTTTCCAAATAATCCTTATATCAACTTTTCCCCTCTTTCACCCAAACTGTAGTAATGGAAAGTTATTGGTTCAATATATATCATCCTCAGTGAGTCTTGTTTACATTATTTTGATCTTATTTCAGGACCCTAATGATATTTCAGCTTCCCTGGTGGCTTAGATGTTAAAGCATCTGCCCACAATGTGGGAGACCTGGGTTCAATCCCTGGGTCAGGAAGATCCCCTGGAGAAGGAAATGGCAACCCACTCCAGTACTCTTGCCTGGAAAATCCCATGGATGGAGGAGCCTGGTAGGCTACAGTCCGTGGGATCACAGAGAGTTGGACAAGACTGAATGACTTTCCTTTCCTTTAATGATATTTCAACCAATCTAAGACACTCTATTATAAAACACCAGTATTTTATGGCTTGCTAAGAAATAAAACCAATGCACCTATTAAAAATCAAGATACCATTGCCTGTGAGGCACTTTGATTTCAGAGATATTAAAAGAGGTGCATTTTGGAATTCATGAAGTATGCTACCGTATTTGCCACCATATAAGACATACTGTCCTCCTTTTCTTGTGCTCCCCTTCCTCCCTCTTAAGGCCACCTGATTCTTCTAGTAAGCAGAGAAATAGCATAGAAGGCTCAGCCTCTGGCTTTGCAAGATGCTTCCCTCTAAAATTGTGTTGTGCTTATATTTGAACATATATGATACATACTGACTCGAAATACTTCTTGGCATGTTTTTGCCCTAGGAAAGGTGATGGACCTCCCTGGATATGTACCACAAACACTTTTAATCTGTTTCTTTTCTGTGGGATAAGCCTTATTCTAGTAGGGAAGAAAGTTGTAAAGCCTCTATGTGGAAAAAGTCACACAGAACAGGACATAGAGCCTCCATGCTGCATGAACATGGACACTGGATACTTTCTGTGTCTTGAGTTAAACCTTCCCCTGGCAACAGAACTCATATCAGGCAGTTTCAAATACCACACTTCCTAATGATTCCGTTTTCTGTTGTACCAAAATTGACTAAATTGAGTCATAAGGTAACAAAATATTTTGCTCCCTTTGCTCGGGCATCATTTTCACTCATAACATCAAAGTGCAACTTCAATTTTTCAAGCCCACGTATCCAATTATTCATAAGGCAACACTTTTATCTTAAGTGGAAACAAATACATTCTGCCTTAAAGAAAAGTCTTGATGCTTGTTTTATATGAGTGATACTCCTGGGTGAAGATGTTTTTGGTCTGCATTAAACATTCTTTCCTTTTGATAACAGATGAAATATGCACAAAATTCAAATTTACATATTCTCTTTCCCAAGTCTGAATTACTGGGTCATTTATTTTCCTTACATAATTTAATGTTTAGCATATTTACTGTGTTTTAGAAGGTATTTTATTTTTACTAATGGATGGAAATTAGTATGTCATCTTGAAGGAGAAGAATCTATGAACTTGACTTTACAGCACTTTCCTTATGCACTGATCCACACAGTGGTGTGTCAGGGAGAAGATAAAAGAGTGTCAATTACAGAGACCTAAGGAAGTGTGAGAATAGCCATAGGACATTATGGGAACGAGGAGGTGGTTTAGGAGGTGTCATTGCCCTTCTCCTGTGGTAAATCTGAAGGAAGCTGAAGGAGGACTAAGGTGTGGGATGGTTTGTGCAAATGCCTTTGCCTCCTCTCCTAGAATTATGTGTTCCTTCCTCATCCCAGAGAGCAGAAAATATTAAGAACCACAGGAGGGCAACAGCCAGAATAAACTGTCTTCCAATTCTTCCAGCCAGTAGGGAGCTATGAAATCACTGCACAGACCTAAGGATGAGTACCACAAATGTGGAATAAATGGAAGTCAAATTATCCTTTGCATATTTTTGTACTGTCATTATAGCAATTTTCTTTAGGTGAAAAGCTTTAAAGATGTACTTTTCAGATTTGTTTGGCCTGACAATGATTACTGTCTCAGAATGTTATTGAAGTTTCTTACTTCTCTTAAGCTAAGTCTTCCCTGCTTTCTCTTTTAGGCAAATATCAATATCCCAATGGGAGCCTTTCGGCCAGGAGCTGGGCAACCCCCCAGAAGAAAAGAATGTACTCCGGAAGTGGAGGAGGTGAGGAAAACTGAGCTGGCAGAACTCAGCACCATCTTTCTCCTCCAATATCCTGACTAGACAGGGCCCAAAGGCAAGGCGAGAGCCAGCTTTCCAGGACGAGGAGGGTGCAAGTGGATATGGGTCAAGGAGTCATCACATAGAACACATGTTTCTTTGGCTTTCTTGCCTTCAGCTTCCTTCAGCTGACTCTAAGTGCCTGGCCCAGGTACTTGAAGATGCTGAGTTTGGCATCTAGTTTATTTGTTCATTGTGTATGTCAGCTTGTGTGTGTGTGTGTGTGTGTGTGTGTGTGTGTGTGTGTGTGTGTGT